>JXCR01146052.1:4914-20788 GCA_002079205.1 Phalaenopsis hybrid cultivar
AAAATTATTTAAGTGTTCAATTTAATAATGATCTTTAAAAATCAATTAAAAATATTAAATGAGTTTTGATTTTTAAAAGTTATTTAAGTGTTCAATTTAATAATGATCTTTAAAAATCAATTAAAAATATTAAATGATTTCAAATTTTTTGAAATTTTTATGGTTAATTCTATAACTTATAAACCATAGTGGAGAATAAAAATCAAATGATTTTGATCTTTATGTTCTCCAAATTAAAGATTTTAAGCAAATTGGGGTTTGCTCAAAATAGTGATGTTTTTATTTTTAAAAATCATAAAATTATTTTCTAAGACCACTCTGGCCATAGGGAACTCATATGAATATTTTTAGAATTTTCTAAACCACATGCAATTTTCTATAATTATTTGAACAGAAAATACATAAAAACTTAGAAAATTAAGATCCCATATGCAATTTTCTATAATTTATTTGAACAGGTGCATCAAAACTTAGAAAATTAAGATCTGTGTCTAGAGATCTCCTATGTCTTTGGAAAAATGCTTAATCAAAACTTAGAAAATTAAGATCTATGTCTAAAGATCTCCTATGTCTTTGGAAAAATGCTTTAGAACTTAGAAAATTAAGATCTCTGTCTAGAGATCTCCTATGTCTTTGGAAAAATGCTTAAATCTAGGGATCTCCTATGTCTTTGGAAAAATGTTCAAATTATTCACCTAGACAGAGGCTACAAAAGATCTCCTATGTCTTTGGAAAAATACTCAAATTGTGCATCTAGATAGAGGCTACAACATATAAATTTTAGGGTCAAGGTGGCAATCCAACATGAGTGGAGAATTGAAAAACTCCTAACCCTAATTTATTTTTTAAAAATAATTTATGCATCAAATTAATTTGAAAATATTTCCACATGGTTCTCCTTTGTTCACTGAGCAAGAGGGTATTTTTATTTTATTTTTATGAATTTTNGTCACTGGATGGTGAATCTGCATAGATTATCAAAACTAAATTCAGCCACAAGGAAAGATCACTTTTCTTTACTTTTTTTGGACCAGATGTTGATAGACTAGCTGGGCACAAAATTTTTTTCTCTTTAGATGGATATACTGACTATCATCAAATACTAGTTGCTCCAGAGGGTAAGAGAAGACAACGTTTACTAGTCCTTATGATACTTTACTTTTTGATGAATGTCTTTTAGTTTATGTAATGTGCCTGCAACATTTCAAATATGTATGATATCAAATTTCAGTGATTTAATTGAAAAAGGGATAGAACTCTTCATGGATGATTTTTCTGTGTTTGGAACTTCATTTTAAATATGTCTAAATCATTTAGAGAAAGTTCTAGNTAGCCACAAGGAAAGATCACTTTTCTTTACTTTTTTTGGACCAGATGTTGGATAGACTAGCTGGGCACAAAATTTTTTTCTCTTTAGATGGATATACTGACTATCATCAAATACTAGTTGCTCCAGAGGGTAAGAGAACATAACGTTTACTATTCCTTATGGTACTTTACTTTTTGATGAATGTCTTTTAGTTTATGTAATGTGCCTGCGACATTTCAAATATGTATGATATTAAATTTCTGTGATTTAAATGAAAAAGGGATAGAAGTCTTCATGGATGATTTTTCTATGTTTGGAACTTCATTTTAAATATGTCTAAATCAATTAGAGAAAATTCTAGAATGATGTAAAAAGATAAATCTAGTTTTAAACTGGAGAAAATATTACTTCATGGTTGCAAGAGGATTTTTGCTTGGGCCTAAAATTTCAGAAAATGGCATGGAAGTAGATCCGACNAAAAATACAAATCTAGTTTTAAACTGGAGAAAATGTTACTTCATGGTTGCAAGAGGATTTTTGCTTGGGCCTAAAATTTCAGAAAATGGCATGGAAGTAGATCCGCCAAAAATTCAAGTTATATATAACCTACCTTCACCTGCTACTGTAAGAGGAGTTAGAAGTTTCTTAGGACATGCTGGTTTTTACAGGTGATATATTATAGATTTTTTAAAATTACAAAGCCTTTATGTGAACATTTGGAAAAAATATGTTAAATTTGATTTCAATCAAGAGTGCCTTAAAGCCTTTAAAATGTTGAAAGCGAAATTAATCAATGTTCTTATAATTATTTACCTAGATTGGGAGAAAATGTTCAAATTAATGTGTGATGCTAGTACTTATGCAATTGGAACTGTTTTAGGGAAGAGATATAACAAAGTTTTTAAAGTTATATACTATGCTAGTAAAGCTCTCAATAATGTCCAAATTAATTATACCACTACTAAAAGAGAGTTATTATCCTTTGTTTATGCTTTTGATAAGTTGAGGTCATATATAATGGTGGTTAAATGTGTTGTGCATACAAACCACTGGACTATAAAATATTTTATGCAAAAGAAGGATGTGAAATAAAAATTAATTAGATGGGTACTTCTCTTGCAAGAATTTGATTTTTTGGTAATCAATAGGAAAGAATTTGATAATCAAATTACTAATCATTTATCTAGGCTGGAACAAGAAGAAACATCTAATCTTGAAAAAGAAATAAATGNCTCCTATAATTATTTTCCCTGATTAGGAGAAAATGTTTAAATTAATGTGTGATGCTAGTAATTATGCAATTGGAACTATTTTAGGGCAGAGATATAACAAAGTTTTTAAAGTTATATATTATGCTAGTAAAGCTCTCAATAATGCCCAAATTAATTATACCACTACTAAAAGAGAGTTATTATCCATTGTTTATGCTTTTGATAAGTTTAGGTCATATATAATGGTGGCTAAATGTGTTGTGCATACAAACCACTGGACTATAAAATATTTTATGCAAAAAAAGGATGTGAAATAAAAATTAATTAGATGGGTACTTCTCTTGCAAGAATTTGATTTTTTGGTAATCAATAGGNATGGGGCAAAAGACCCAAGATGAGCATTTCAAATAGAATTGGATAGATATCCATTCTAAATGAACCATGGATCAATAAAACCCTCATTTTGGGTTCTTATGTATTGGTTTTAGCAAGGGTATTGTGAGGATATTGTGTACCCTAACTTCAAACCAACACCACGGTCAATTCTAAGGCCAAGTAGTCCTATAGGAACTCTTTTTGAATTCTCTCATAATGATCTTACCTACTATATGCTAGAGTTTAAGATTAATATGTGGAACTTCAAATTGAGTAAAGAGAAGAGTTTTGAATTTCTAATGGCGGGGGTACCTTTTCTAGTTTTCTAAGACTAGTTAATAGGAAAGTCCTATGGCTAGACCTAGGATACTAAAGAAGTTTCTAGACCTCAACCAAAAGTGAGGTCAACAGTACCTGACTTGTTGCAGTATCCGTCTGGCTCCATCGAACATCTTAATTTTGATTGTTTCGCTGCCGACCACCTTACAAGTCTTGTTGTCCCCAAGTAATACGGACCCGCCATTTGCTAGTTGCAGTGTCTCAACCAGTCCTTGTGAGGATACATGCGGAAAGAGCACCCCGAGTCAAGGATTCACTCCTTCATGGATTCTGATTCGGTGATCACCAGTGCTTCAGCTGAATCATAGCCATCCGAGGCTATGCTTGCTTCTCCGGGATCTTTAGAATTTTCTTGAAATTTCTTCTTCCTCTCCGGACAGTTTCTCCGAAAATGACCTTCATTGTGGCACTGAAAACACTTGTAAGATCCTTTCGTCGACTGACTTTTTTCCTTCTTTCCTTTCTTTGATCTTTATTTGCTTTGACTGTTTCTTGAACCCTTTTTATTTGATCTTCCTCTAATGGTAAGACTGTCCCCACTAATTTCTTTGTTCGTCTCGAGCTTCTTTTGAAGTTCTTTGGCTCTGACCAAAGATTGAACTTCTTCTAGAGAGATTGTCTGCGTCCTTCCATAGAGTATCGCGTCTTTGAAATGCTAGTAGCTCTTAGGAATGGAATTTAGTAGTAGCAGCGCCTTATCCTCGCCATCCATCTTAACCTCGATGTTTTTGAGATCGTCGATAATCTTGTTGAAGTCGTCAATCTGCTCCGAGACTGATTTGTCCTCGTGCATTTTGAAAGAATATAGGCGCTGCTTCAGGAGGAGTCTGTTCACCAGAGACTGTCATATAGAGGACCTCAAGTTTGGCCCAAAGTGCTTGAGCTGTTGTCTCCCTCGAAACTTCCCTTAGAACCTTATCGCCAAGGCTAAGGATTATTAAGCTATGGGCCCTATCAAGAATCTAGTTCTTCTCTTTCTCAGTCATGTCGGCCGGAAATGCCGCCAAGCCGTGTAAGGCTTCTGCAATGCCTTGCTGCACCAACAGAGCTTTCATCTTCACTCTGCACAGACCGAAGTGGTTCTTTCCTGTGAACTTCTCGATGTCGAATTTTGCGGAGCCCATTGTCTTGGGTGGAGTTTCCCACAGACGCCGCCAATTGTTGTGAAATCTGCTCCGCAGAACACCTGCAAGCTGCTTCAAGCCTAACCCCTTCAGCCCAAGAAATGGACTACCGAAGACCCTTCATGTTCTCGCGGTTTGTTGTTCTCCTTTGTATGCATGTACAGTACTTCTTGCCGCAGTTTTAAATCCCCTCTGTGGTTCAATGACAGTGAAACAAATGCCTGCTTCTTTTGTCTTCGCCAAATGGACAAGAGTTCACCTTGCTAACTGTCGAACTCTCCCTTTCTGTGGTTCTTCTCTTTCCTTGTCATGGACTTTACCGCAAGCCAAGGATTGGGATTGCCGAAGAACCTGCTTGCTGCTACGTTTCTTGGATGACGAGGGAGATGACAACAGTAACCAAGAAATCTCCAGGCTTATTACATCGAGGAATCACAAAGTTTCTCTAGATCTCTATCTCTACAAGACCTCTCCCTCAATTCTAAAGCCTCTCCTCTCCTTCCTCTTTTTGTTGAATTTCTTCCTCCTCTTGATCTTCTTGATCAGATTTTTCTCTCCTTATGGTGGTCTTCGCATCCCTTAAGACCCCCTCATCTATTTATAGATAGACGAGGTCTTCCAACAGGCATGAAATATTATAATTGTGCCATTTGTCACAATTAAGAGCAATGATATATAACACTAAGCTTCCCCCTAAATCCTGCCAAACAGCAAAAAATAACAACTTTAAATCCTGCAGGATCTTAAAACCGTTTCTCCCAAATCTAGCAAATCTGAAGCCCGCGAAGGGGAGACAGAGGAGGGAAGAGAAAGACGAGGGCAACTCAGGTAGGAGTGGACTGGAAAGGAGAGATATACAGGCGTTTCAGAGATCTTTGTTTGTACACCGCGATCCCTAAGTTGCCTTCCCAGCTAGTTGCACTCGCGATTGTACTCCAAGGGATTCGAGCACGAGAGGAGGACGAAGGGGAAGACAACCAATGTTTTTTGGCGAAACCGGTAGGTGTACTCAGTATTCCAATTTTAAATAGTGGGGTGTCACGTGGCGTCACGGTGAGATTATTGCATACGTGACATTCTATCATTGGAATACTGATGCATTAGTACTCTTGAAATAATATTTTTTCAACCGGTAGGGGGAAGAGGAGTGGCAAGGTTTTGCTGGAATGAGAAAAAGAAAGGAGAAACACATATATATAATAACCACCCATTCCTTGTGTGATAAATATCTAACACCAAAAACATTTATATCACCGTAATCTTTAATAACACACAAAAAAAAATATTATTTTAAATTTTTAAATATTAAATTTATATTTTCAGTCATAAATAAATAAATATGTATACAAGTTAAAATTTTGATATTAAATATATAAATCATAAAAGGCGACTGATATCTATTTAAATCTCTTAAATATAATTTTATTTAGAGAAGTTCACGCACATATCACACAACTATTACATGTTTATATAACTTCAATAAAATTTATATTTTTATTTATAATATTTTAATCTCCTTAATTTATGTATAAAAAAATTATATTTCACATGTTAGTGATAATTGTATTTTTTTTCTAACATTAAAGTGTAAATATGAAAATTTAGGAGTTAAGTATCTAAATATATTAAATCGAACTCGTACAAAAAAATATTGCATCAGGTGTCCGAACACGGCTCTGCATTTGGACTCAAATTAATTTATGCCACCTATAGAGTCCTAGGCCCACTGAAATAAAATAAGTAAAATCATTGATTTTGTGGTTGTATTGTGATGGTTTTATAGTTGTATTATGATGATTTTGTGCTTGTATTATAGTGAGTTTGTGTTTGTTTTATAGCGGTTTTGTGGTTATATTGTGGTGGTTTTGTGTTGATTTTGTTGTTGCATAGTAGTGAATTTATGATTGTATTGTCATGTTTCTATTGTTGTATTGTGTTGCATTTGCGATTGTATCATCATTGTTATATTTAAATCACAAAATAATCACATACAATCATAAATTTTCACAATGCAACTATAAATTCATGACAATATAACCACAAAATCAACCATCTTAATTATTTTTTTTAGTGGGCTCGGGACTTTACATAGTAAGTTACATAAAGTCCCTCTTGAAATAATATTTTTTCTACTCTTCCCATCAAAAGCACCGACCTGCCCTAACCTCTGATGTCAATTCCCTTATTCTTTCTACCCATTACCTGCTCCCCCTCGCTTTTTTCCATTATTTCTACGCACAACTCGAACGGGCCCCCTCGTCGCATGGAACTACTTTCCAGAAAAGCTTTGATGGATTCCTTTGACCACGAGAGGCTTCCAATGGATGGCTTTGATCTCTAAACACCATAATGGGCATTAAACATGCTCTGAATCATAATTGATTCTATCCAATGATGGAATATTTTAGGCAAAGATGAATCATCACAAGCACTGGTTTTGTGTCCCGAACACGCACCACGAGGTCAAGATGGATGTCTTGAGCTATGAGACTCTATGAATGAATAGTAAATAGTCTCAAGTCACTTAAGTGGACACCCTAAACACGTGTCATCAAAAATTGATTCCAATAATGGTTAGAGATTAGCGCATGTGGGAACGATGTCTTGTCCCATTGTGTGAGAAGGGTCAGCTAAGGAAGAGTTGAAAATGAGGAAAATTAGATTGAAGGTGGAAGGATCCAAGCTCAATGGGAGTTGAGAGTGTATACAAGGAGGAAAAGATAGAATAAGGGAATAGTGCCTATCGTGCCACTCATGTCATCAAGCTGAAAAAGGTGTTTGTCATGATACTCATGCCATCAAGTCCCTTTTCCTAGTCTACCCCTACTCTTGAGACACATACACCTCCACTTCAAAATCTGATTACCCAGGTGATATAATTCATCTCCCTTCTTATTCCACTCCCATGACTTTAAGGAGGACCTCTAACAACAATGCGAGCTGTTATCCTGATCATTATTCTCCTGATTATTTTAGTTTCTCACTTGACATTGCTCAGTTTGTCTCATATTCTAATATATCGTCTAAACACAGAGCATTCATTACATCTTTTTACACCGTCTCTTTAACCAAGTTTACAAGTATCTAAGGAGGATCCAAAGTGGATAATTGCCATGTTGAAGGAACTTTGGTGCTCTCGATAAAGACAAGACACGAGAGATAGTATCATTATCAGTGGGGAAATGCGCAGTTGGGTGCAAGTGAATCTTAACATTAAAACAGAATCTAGAAGGGAAAGTAGAACATTACCAGACACAATTGGTGGTGAAAATGTACAATCAAATATATAGTATTAAATATGACAAGACCTTTGCACCTGCAACAAAAATGAGCACAGTGAGAACAGTATTTTCTCTGGCTGTGAATGGTGGGTGGAGATTACACCAACTCGATGTAAATAATAATTTTCTTCACGGTGAGTTACTAGATGAGATATATATGGACATCCACCAGGATTCAGTATAGGTCAGACATTGGGCAAGATGTACAAGCTCAGGAAGTCTCTTAATGGCTTGAAACAATATTTTTGAGTATGGTTTGACAAGTTTAGAAAAGCTATGGTGGGCATGAGATATCAACAAATAAATGTTGACCATATGATGTTTTCTTCAAAATGATGGTCACATTACCATGCTTGTTGTGCATGTTGATGACATGATTATCACTTGTAATTAAGAGACATAAATTTCTTAACTAAAGGTTAGATTAGGCAAAGATTTTGAAGTAAAGGATCCTTGATAGCTCAGATACTTCTTTGGGATTAAGGTGACTCGTGGACCAGAGGGGGTGGTCTTATCTCAGAGAATGTATGTACCAAATCTCCTCACAGAAATAGACATGATGGGATGTAAGCCTGCATTCTCTCCAATTGATCAGAAGACCAAAATGAGTGCAGAGGCAGAAGATTCAGTTGATCGTGAGAGATACTAAAGATTAGTGGGTCACTTAATCTACATTAGTCACATGCGTCCTGATATCTCATTTGTAGTGAGCATGGTGAGTCACTCTATGCATGATTTAAGGGTCATATGGATGCAATATATCAGATTCTGAAGTACTTGAATAGTGCACCAGGGAAGGAGCTGGTCTTCAGGAAGAACGGAAACCCAGACATTGAGGGCTATTATGATGCTAATACAGCCAACTATTCAGGTGATAGAAGGTCCACCTAAGGATATTATATGTTTGTAGGAGGCAATTTGATCCCTTGGAAGAGCAAGAAATACTCTATAGTAGCGAGGTCAATAACAGAGACAGAGTGCAGGGTCATGGCCTTACGAGTTAGTGAGATGACGTGGCTAAGAGCCATGTTGGTTGAGCTCAAGGTGGATCAAGGAACTCAAATGAAGTTGTGGTGTGACAAGTCTGCAATCAGCATTGCCAACAACCTGACTCAACAAACATGTGGAGATTGATAGATTCTTCATCACAGAAGAGTTGAATAACAAGCTACTGGAGCAAAGTCATGTAGCCACTGGAGGGCAAGTGGCTGACTGCCTCATTAAAGAACTTAGTTTATTATATTTGTTTATATTATGTGATAAGATGTGCTTAGTGGATATCTTTTGTCCATCTTGAGAGGGAATGTTAAGATTTGTTTCTTTTTGAGAGGGTTGTTTTCAATTAAAAAATATAGAAGAAATTTAGGGGTTATTTGTAAAATTTTGTAAGTCTCTATTGAAGCCCAAATCATGAATGAAGATGATTTTTTTCTCGAAGTAATCATTTTTTCACTATCCTATTATAATCCTATGTTGAGTCTGTAAGCATCAATTTTTTATGTCGCATGCGTGGGGTGTCCGCTTGAGCGCTGAGGAAAATTGTTTGATGCATGTTTTGACTCCTGTAGCACCAGATATTTACTCGATACTTTTTTGGTGCGTGTTGAGGGACACGTAACTAGGGTAACTCTGCTCGCACATGCTATACAATAAAAAAAATAATAAAAAATATGATAAATGGAATAAAAAAAAGACTATGGACGTTAACATATATATATATATATATATATATATATATATATATTATCATGCTCTGCTCGCGCATGCTATACAAGGAAAAGATCACGTTTTCCCTCTCCTACTATTATCCAATCTTATTTATTTAAAACGCATGAGTTTATTTCCTGATCCCGTGAGCTTCCTCGAGCGCCCCCTGCTGTCGCGCAAACCCGAGCTCTCTCCTCTTCGCCGGCGAGATCCGGCGCCGCTGCCGTCGCCGGTCCTCTCCTGTCCGCCGGACCCTCTCCTCGACACCGGCGTCCTCCCCCCTTCGGCCGAACCCTCTCCTGCCTAGCCGACACCTTCAGCTCCTCCCTTNCCCTCCTTCGGCCGAACCATCTCCTGGGCCCTAGCCGACACCTTCAGCTCCTCCCTTCCTTTGGCCGGAGCTTTCAGTCCGGTACCCTGTCGTCGGACCTGCCCTCGTTTTCGGCGACGAGCTGCCTCGTCCCTCTAGCCGTCAGCCAGCTCCCCTCCTTCTCTCTCGCAAGAAGAGGCTAGGCTCTCCCCGGATTTCCTCCCTCGTGCTCCTGCAGCCGACCGGCTCCCTTGTTCATGAGCTCCTCGCTGGCATATTCCTGTCCTCACCGGATCTTGCTCTTCTCTGGCGAAGCTTGTGGCTGGACTTCTCCCTTATACTGGTGCCCTCCTCTGCCCGCGCTCCACCCTCGCCGGTTTATTCTTCCTCTTTGTCGGCCCTCGGGCTTCCTTTTCCTCTTCGCCGGCCTTTTGCCTCCCCGAAGTCACATTTATGCAGAAGAAAATCAGCGAGAAGGATGTTGGATTTTGGGCTCTCCTCCGCGTTTTCTTCGCTCCAAGTGTGCACCGCCAGCGAGCTAACTCCTCCACCTCGCTGTCTTACCTTCCCGACAGCCGGATACTTTGCCGGAGCACTTCGACGTTGCCGGACAGCGAGCGTTGTCGCTGTTCGAGGAGGCGCGGGCGTCTTTCACCTCGTGGGTTCCCCTCATTTGCCGTCGTCGAACAACCTCCCTTGCCAAGGTATATTTTGGTTATATTTTTTATATGTCAAAATTATTTATTTTGGGTACTTTGCGTATCTCATTGAGTCTTTTTATTGTTTTGTGCACGTCCTACGAGGCACATTGGGTATGGATCGGACGTTAGCGAGCTTGGAGCAAGCAAAGAGAACGCATCCGCAACCATGACGGTTGTGAGATTCCCAACTCCTAGCTGACCTTAGGTTTTAGTGGTGTCTAGGCATGTGAGTTCGATCGCCCACACGGGGTATGTTCGCCGGTGTGAGCCGGTACGTCGATGTACCTATGTGATTGATCGTCGATTTCCTAGAACGAGCCTTTAGGTTAGAATTTTTCTTACGTGGCCAAACAACCTCCGTAGAACTGAGTGTCTTCCCTGGTTGTGAGCCATAGATCTTCATCCCACCGAGTTGGAATCTCAATTTCTCTTAGTTTTTGCGCTCCCAATCTCCCTTAGAGGGATTAGTTGAGTTTGACCTTAGAGGACGGGAAAAGCTTTCTAGCTAGTCCGTTCTATAAGATCACCAGTGTTTGTAGAGCGGAAAAAGCTTTGTAGCTAGTACACCCTACGAACGGTGGAGAGTTTCTCGTACTAGAAATCAGAGAAGGAAACCCTCCACATTGCTACGTTAAAATTGGAGGCGGTGATGCCGCATATCCAAGTGTGTCAGCCCTAGGTACCCACGCGAAGTCGTTAGGATGAGTTCGACGTGCTGTCAAGCGGTTGAGTTTCATTACATATGCGACCAAAGAAAAATATGTTGAGATTTTCATACCTATTTTATACTAATATTGATGATATTGCACTCTTAAAAAAGGTATTTTTGATGTTTTATTGCAGGAATGATGAATTAGGGTCATTGGAGCAAAAAGATAGAAAGGTATTTTTGATGTTTTGTTGCAGGAATGATGAATTAGGGTCAATAGAGCAAAAATATGCAAAAAAAAATATGTTGAGATTTTCATACCTATTTTACACTATTTTTTATGATATTGCACTTTAAAGATGATATTTTTGATGTTTTGTTGTAGGTATGTTGAATTATGATCATTGAAGCAAGAAGATGCAAAAAAGGAGCGAATTTGGATAAAAAATGACCAAAATATTAAGATTTGAACTATAGCGCCAACAGAGAGCCCAACGACGCCGACAACGGATTTTTCTCGAGTGTCCAAAATTAAATATTCTAGAAGACCGCCGACGGCGCCATCGAGGCATCCGACGGCGAGAACGTTTGTTCTCTTAACAGTTGCATTAAATGTGAACGATTTTTGAAGGGACGCTTAAGCAACTCTTGGAAAACTCTTTTACAACTTTAAGAGAAATATTTGGACCGCAAAAAGAAGAGTCCCGTGGTGATGTTTGCTGAGTTTTTGTTGTTTTTAGTGTAGAGATGATTTCCGTTCATTTTTCTCTTTTTTATTTTAAAAGGAGTCGACAACTTGTCGATCGTCGTATACTTCCCCAATTCAAATAAATCTCGCTCCCGAACCTTATAAATGATTCGAAGATAAGAGGAATCAAATAAGAAGGGAAATACGACAAAAAGACAAACAAGAGAAAAAGTAAAATGTGGAGTCTACATGCAATAAACATCGCAAGAATATGTTAAGAATATCCGTCCAAACGAGATCGGGTGGAGACACATTAAACCAATATCCGCGAAAGAAGTATCTACATAGACTACCCATAACTAGAGAGTCAGATGTATGTACTTGTTCTGGGGTCAAGAGTACTCCCAGAGGAACGTGCTCATACTGGTTAATTACATCTTGGGGGATACCCAACAATACTCTCGATAAAACGAGTCTCGCTTCATATTATCATAAACCTGAGGTATAAGCAATCAAATGAAGGTTATTTCATGTGGGAACAGTTTCAATGCTTCAAAGCTCATGCTAAGCAATCGAGCAGAGAATGAGACTCTTGCATCCCGAAATGGGTAGCGGCTCATCGGCACATGGGGCTCACGGAATAACCTAATTCATCTTGACGGGGATATCCCAATACGTTAAAGCACGTCCGGGTCAAAGGGCAGAGGACAAATTGTCGTATCTCAAATGGGCGGCAGCTCATCGGCATCGGGTCGTCAATGTGATATCAACGAGGTCAAGGAATGACAGGGCTCAAAGGTGCTCAACAAAAAGGAAGGTAGAGTGATCCTAAAATGTAGAGATAACTGAGTCGGGGTACCACGGACCCGTCATACACAGTTACTAGGATCCTAAGTCTACATAGTCGGGAAGGTAGTCGACCCAACACAACCTGAGATCCCCGGTCAACAATCCGTGAATTACATCATCCACAGGAACCTCGGTAGCCTTAAGGTCAAAGGAAGGAAACTCTATCCTATGACTACAAGCTGGAGCTCCAAGTGGTGAGACTTATACCTGCCGAAATAGGAAATATGCCTCAAGAAAGAAAGAGAAGTGGACGTTCAACTACAAAGCTGAAAATACTTCAAGCAAAATGATTTATACCCCGTCTGGGTCGGAGATCCTTCTAACATCATAGACGCACTAGACAACCACCTATATGAAGACATGTTGGGTCGGTCAGGTTGAAAAAGTATGGGGACTTCTCCTCGGGACATGCAAATATGAATGCAGTTATCTAGAGCAGTCCTAAGTATTGCGGAAACCCTATTAATATATGCAGGAAAGTGAAAGTTGCAATTTTTAGATTCAGAATATTTTAATTCTAAAATTTAATTATCTTGAAGATTTTATTTAGGATTTTATAGAAATTTAGGAATTTAAATCCTAAAGAGCCCATGTTATGTCGTGAAATCCTAGATAAAACACACAAAAAAACAAGGAAAACATATGCAGGTACAGACATACAATATGATGCAAAAAGCAAAACTAGCCAAATCAAAATAATAAAAGACCGATGCCGCTGGGTCGGCAACATATCCCAGAAAGGAAAAAAGCTGCCGGACTCCGTATATACATGTCCGGTCCTAATTCTATACATCAATATAAAATGTAAAATTAAGATATGAGGTACGAGCATCTACTCCCAGTCCCTTCCACATGGTTCCCGCGCTAAACGTCTCGGAACCCGTGCCAGTATCTTATTTCTGTTACAGAACTCTCATAGACTCTAAAAAATACATAGAAAAATAAAAGACTCAATCCTGCATGAAAACAAGTGTTAACGGGAAAGCTCACATGCAAATAACGTACATGAGCAATGTCTTAAAAGTGGGGGAGCTAATAGTACCTGCAAGCAAATTGTTAGAAATCATTACTTGCTCCCCCCATAACAGTATCTGTGTGCGTATAAAAATAGGCATGACTCCCTGCATAAGAACGCCCTAACACACTACCATACATATGCAATATGCAGCCACATCACAAGCACAATGCAAAAGAAAGATATCTGGTTAGGGCAACCAATCCAGCAGAGAACAATAGCCAGACATAAAAAGAGTATCTAACACCATAAATCCTAGCCTAGCACACAATCTAAAGAAAAGTGCACCAACCTAGTATCTAAGTGTGGGGTAAGTTTGTGTATAGTATGACTTTGATGGGGTCATTTTACCGGCCTCATCCTAAGATCCAAAAAAATTTAAAGTGTCACGAAAGGGGATGACACCACTTAGATTCATTGGATTCTTAACATAGTCATACTCATGTCAGTCCCGATTACTTAACTCGCATTGCTCACTGGGATCAACCCAACAAACAATGCTCGTTAAGACATTGCGACCAACACGGGTCACTCTCATAACAAATCTAACTCGCTTTCCATGCAAACATGCAAATGCAAATGCTAATGCAGACAAATCAAACATATAAGTAATGATAAAGAGTATGTCAGTAAGACAGTGACTCGTAGGAATGAGTATGCCGTAGCGGCATGGGCCCAAAAAGAGGGTATGCCGGTAATGCAATTAGCCGAGGATGGGTATGCCGTGACGGTAGCACCCCAAAAAGGGGTATACCGGTAAGACAATGACCCAAATGAATCTAACTAAAGTAGATGATATTAATCATGCAGACAAACATATACATGCGCATACACAACATGTAAGGAGCAACTGGTCAGTCGATCGGGATGGAAAATCCGATCAAACCAAAATGTTGTGCCAACCGGGTCGGGGTAGTCGACTGAAACACAAGATTACCGGTTCAGGATAATCGATCGAGGCATAAGTGGTAACGATCGGTTTGGGACGACCGATCGAGGTATAAGTGGTGTCGATGCAGATGCAAGTGCAAGATACAAGGTGCAAGTGCAAATGCAAGGTGCATAGTGCATGTGCAAGTGCGATATATGACATACAATATGTAACATGCAAGACATGCACATGCAAACAATGTGGTGCATATGACCACATGATAGCGAGTCACGCTCGTACTAACGACCTCACTTGGGAAACCTAAGATTTAGATCCTTGGATGTGTGATGCCGCCTCTTACTTTGGTGAGGAAATGTGAGAAGTTTCTCCCCTGATCTCCGAGGGGGAAACTCTCCACGGTGTCACGAAATAGGCTAGCTACAAAGCTTTTCCCATTTTGTGAACTCCTCCAGACTTTGCAAAGTGAGACAGCTACAAACCTTCTTTCGCCTTGCCAAATCCGACCTCCGAACTTCTTCAAGCTGGGGAACCCATAGCAAGGGGAGTGAGGGACTCCGACCCATCGGGACTTGTGCTAAGACTCATAACAAAAAGGAGACACTTGGCTCTATGGGGGGTGTCTGGTTACGTAGGAAAGATCCTAACCTAAAAGTTCGCTCTAGGAAAACCAACAATCTATCACGAAGGCACGTCGTCGCGCCGACCCACGTCGACGCATACACCGCGTGTGGACGATCAAACTCGCATGCCTAGACACCACTACAACCTAAGACCAGTTAGAAGTTTAGAGGATCTCACCATCTTGACGGTTGCAGACGCGTTCTTTTTGCTTGCTACAAGTTCGCCGACATCCGATCCATGCTCCAGTGTGCCTTCGAGAAGGGTCGCTCGGTGGCGGTGAAAGAGGGGAATTTTTCCTTGCAAAGGAAAAGATGTTTGCGCCTCCTCGAACAACGACGCCGCTCGCTGTCTAGCAACGTCCCCAGTCGCCAGGAAGGTAGGATGGCGAGGTAGAGGAGTTAGCCCGCCAGCGGTGCGCACCGGGAGCGAAAAAAATGCGGAGAGCCCAAAATATGAAGCTCACCTCATTGATTTTGCTCCGACATAAATATGACGCCGATGATTGGCGAGAAAGAGGTCCGGCGAATGGCAGGATCTTAGCGTCGGAGTTGGTCGAGAAAAAGGAAGAAGAAGAAGATGAAGAAAGAGAAGAAAAAGAAAAAAAAATTAGGAGGAGAAGAAGAAGAAAATGGAAGAAATAAAATAAAATAAAATAAAATGAAGAAAAATGGAAAGAAGGAGAAAAAGAAGAAGAAGAAAAAAAAAAAAATAGAAGAAAAAAATAAAATAAAATAAAATAAATTGGAAGAAGAAGAAGAGGAAGAAGAAGAAGAAGAAAAGAAGGAGAAAAAGAAACAAAAAGG
>JXCR01146054.1:0-50854 GCA_002079205.1 Phalaenopsis hybrid cultivar
TGAAGTGATAGAGCCTTAGGGTCAAATGTGTAATTTTTGAAATTTAGCCTTAATTAACATTTAGGCTTAATTTAAGGATGGAAATGGGTAACATCTGATCTTAATCAATTTATTTTATGTTTGAAACACAATGGGTTAATTGGTAGAAACCAATCTTACTTTACTCATTAAAAAGATAAGTTAATAAAATTCTAAATTATTAAAATTTGGAAGTTTATTAAAATAAAATGAATCTAAGACTTAGGGGTATGACTTTTGAAGTCAATAATTAATCAATTTAATATATTTATTTTGATGTTCAAATAAAATCCAAATCATGAATCATGATCACCTAAAGCTTGATCTTTTGAAAGCTAATTAAGACATTCAACTAGGTCTTAAGGGCTTAGTAGTGACTTAGGCTAAATAAAATTTCACTTAAATGAGGATTAAAAAAGTAAATATCATTGAAAATCAAAATTTCCTTCAAACACTACAAGCCCAATTAGGGTTAAAATTTGGCTAAGTATCCCAACAACACTAACTTGCCTCTTTAAGGGTCGTCACCCACGTAATTCTTAAATTGAATCACAAGTGATAATTAACCTATTCTTAGGAATAATTGAGACATCAATGTTCACTGAGCATTAAGGGTATTTACAGGATGACTTATCAAGCAACATAATAAGTTTAAGTGAAATTAGGATTTTCCACCAGGCGGCGAGAGAGTAGCACGGACCTACTTCTTTCTCCAGATCTGTTGGATACCTCGAAGATCTACTCAACTTAATATGTTTTGCTTAACAAAATTATCCTTAACTAAACTCTTAAGGACCCACCAATATATGACATAAGGTTAGGAAAACTACCAAAACTTTAATTTTCCTGCTCTCCATAAATGCCTTAACATGCATTTTAATTTTTAGATGGTAGAACGAGAAGGCTCGCCAGGTACGCTTTTACAGTTTTCAGCGTTGTCTTTCTTGTACTTTCATACTGTACTTTTATACTAAGTGTTGTCTTTCTTGTACTTTCATACTATACTTTTATACCTGCAAATTTGCATGCTAAACAAAGTTGCCACCCTGCATGAAAACTAAAACTATCAGGATAGTCACAAAACCAAAACCAAAACCAAAACCAAAACTAAAATCAACCAAGATAAAATTCACTCCCACAACATTCAAAATATAAAACAACTCAAAATTTAATCACAAAAATCACACAAAACTACAATTATAACTAAATAAGATGTCTCTATCGGACGATAGGGAATCCCTTTGAAGAGGTAACCTACGGTTGCTAATGAGGCTTCCCACGGTCTAAATGAAATTATGGAACTCATTAAGTTGATTTTAGTAAGTTCATTTAGACTAAGTGAATCCAATAGAAAATAGTGATGTCGGAACGAGGGAATTGTAGAATCATAATCGGTGTTGCTCTAATCAATTTTAATATGCCTCTAAAAAATTTAAAGAACTTCAACCATAGGGCCACCTAATTTGACATCATAACTTGACACACTAGAAAACTCAAACTCATCGAGGTAAGGAGCTTGGAGTTAGCATGGTGGGTAGCACGGCCATCGTCAACAGCAAAACCTGTCTTCCCCAACTAAACCAATCTTCCTTCCTTATATATAAACAACAAAACCATAGGACTTTGAGGTTGCTTGCTTATGCAACGTAAATCCTCACCTTATCTTTAGGCCTTTTAAATACATAGGACTTCGAGGTTGCTTGCTTATGCAACGTAAATCCTCACCTTATCTTTAGGCTTTTGTGTAGCCCTGCTATACAATATAAGCCCTAACTCATCTTAGGATTCCGAGGTTATCATTTGTCACGACCTAAATCCTCACATCTTTCAGGCTATTTGGGACTTTGAGGTTGCTTGCTTATGCAACGTAAATCCTCACCTTATCTTTAGGCCTTTGTATGTGTTATACAATATAAGCCCTAACTCGTCTTAGGATTCCGAGGTTGTCGTTTGTAACGACCTAACCTCGAGGTTGCTTTCTTATGCAACGTAAATCCTCACCTTATCTTTAGGCCTTTGCATAGCCCTTTTTTCTTGCTTATGCAACGTAAATCCTCACCTTATCTTTAGGCCTTTGCATAGCCCTGCTATTCTCATGCAACGTAAATCCTCACCTTATCTTTAGGCCTTTGCATAGCCCTGCTATACAATATACTCTTGACTGGCCTTAGGATTCCGAGGTTGTCATTTGTCTCGACCTAAATCCTCACATCTTCCAAGCTATTTGTATGATAGTTTCACATGAATGTAAGCCCTAACTAATAAAATTGGCAGGATGAAGTACCTAAATATTTCTCCTCAGATATGAAGCCAAACATTAGGATAACTTGGGAAGTCACCGAGGTTCTCCTCCAGATCCATGACATCCCCTAGTTCTTCCTCATTTAGATTCTAGTATAAAATGTTCCAAATTGGAACCAATTCCCTTTCACACCTCTACGTCCAATCTCATTGAAGAGTCCTACCCTTTGAAATTTCTTGAAGATAATATTTCCTGATTTTTATCGAGAATTTTCTTAGGTGACTTTGATCATTTAAGATGTAATTAATTATAGGGGATTGCTCTTATAGGAAGCATGTCCAAACACATCTTAATATAAACCCTATTTAATTTTTTGTATTACATAGAGGAACTTGTCGGCAAATATAAAGGTTTCGCAGACCAAATGAATGTCATATATTCCTTAGTTTATCTGATTGAGCCTCATCCTCAAGTCTTTTGTTTAAACTATAAAAAATATAGTGTCAATTTGATTTCATATTTTCTTAAAACTAAATATCTATGTAAATTAAAACGTCCTTCTGAAGTGGGCGACGAGATTTTGATTCCGGTGACCGACAGCTTCTTACGGGCAACTCCAACAAAAAATATAGCGCCGACAGACTGTTTATACCATCATTCAGAAATTTATATATTTTGTTAGCAGTTGACTATGTATCCAAATGGATAGAAGTTATTGCTTTACCTCGATGTGATGTTCAAAGTGTTGCAAAATTTTTGAAAATGAATATATTTTATAGATTTGGGATGACGAGATTTATAATTACTGATGGGGGAAGTCATTTTAGAAATTCCATAATGGAGAAGTTATTAAATAAATATCATATAAATCATAGTATTGCTACTGCTTATCATCCTCAAACAAGTGATTTGACTAAATTATCCAATCAAAAAATTAAAAAAATAATGAAAAAATCTATGAATCCAACAAAAATTGATTGGTCAGTCAAAGTTGACTATGCTTTGTGGGCTTATAGGACTGCTATAGGAATGTCTCTATATAGGTTAATATTTGGGAAAGCTTGTCACTTACCAATTCAACTTGAGCATAAAGTATATTGGGCAATTAAAAAGTTCAACTATAATTTAAAAGATGCTGGTGAGAAAAGATTATTGCAAATAAATGAGCTTGAAGAGATAAGGAATGAATCTTATGAGAGTGCCAAGATTTATAAAGAAAAGATGAAGATGTGACATGATCATAGGATTTTTACTAAAAATTTTCAGCCAGGGTAACAAGTTCTACTATATAATGCAAGGTTAAGATTATTTCCAAGCAAACTTAAGTTTAGGTGGATGGGCCCATTTGTTGTGATAAAATTTTATCCTTATGGAGCTGTGGATATTAAAGACAGGTAAACTTAAGTCCATGTGGATGGGCCCATTTGTTGTGATAAAAGTTTATCCTTATGGAGCTGTGGATATTAAAGATCCTAATTATAAGAAAATATTTAAAGTTAATGGACGTAGACTAGAAACCTTAATTTATAAGGGATCAACATAAGTTTAATGGTGAAATGATGTTGGTTCAACCAGAATAAGCACTGGTTACGTTGGGCTAAACACGTAAAACCAAGCGCTTTGTGGGAGGTAACCCAAAGTTATCAATGTGTTTTTATTTTGGTTGTCATTTTATGTGTGATTAAGAAAACTGGGGTAGTATTTTTAAAACTATTATGTGCTAATAAAGATTTTAAGACTTTATTTAGTGACCAAGACATGTTATAAAGAGAATTTGGATGTTAAGTTGACTAGTGCAAAAATGTGCATTGTCGCTTAAGCGCCAGATCTGACACTTAAGCGCAACAGTTTAAACACATGTGCAAAATTAATATTTTAGATGGTTTAACCGCCAATTAGTTTGTAAAAACTTGCCAAGACAGTTTCTAAACGTGTCTAGGAGTTATTAGAAGGATTTAAGCCTATAAATAGAAGGGTTTTGTGAAGGAATTTCACCCTTGATAATTTCTAGCCTTAAAAGTCTAAGAGAATGTGAGATTTAGAGAAAATGTCTTTATGGGACATGGATTTGAAGAACAAGGAAGAATCCATGAGGATGAGGTTCATTAGTTAAAGTGCACAAGAGATGTATAACTGTTTCTTAGCTGTTAGTATTGAAGGGATATCAGAAAAGATCAAAAAAATTGAGAATATTATGGCTTTATTGGAGACCATGGTACTTGAGTTGCATGCACATCTAGAGCATATTGGATGGCAATTGAAGATGCAATTTAGCCACATAAGTTATATAGAGGAATCAGATAAGGCGATGTTCATAAAGCAAAAGTGGATTGAAGAAGATAGTATCAGAGCTTGTCACCACCGTCCATTTTATTAACTCTATATTCCTCGAGAGACTAATAAAAGATAGAAATTTGTTCCTTCGAATGAAGAATGGAATTAAGTTTAATGTTAGAATTTGTGTGTTAGAAGTTGTTGTTTTCAAGTGGTTTAGTGTTTAAGTCTTATTTTTAGTATTTATGACTTCTTATATGTGTTTAATTGTGAAATGATTGTTATGTATTTGTATTTAGGAAAATTTTCTCATCCAAGACTATTTGGAGTGAGAATTCAGTGTATAAAGGTACTTGTACTTATTTGTGAATTAATTTAAGTTAGTTTGTGTGAAAATTTGTGTTATTTTTAGCCTCAAATTGAAATAGTTATTATGGAGAATTTTGAGAGAGAGGGGAGTTATAGGAAGTTGAAAATAGTCATTTAAGTGTTCTATGAGACCATAAGGGTGGTTTACTTAGGTAAATAGTGCATTTTACTGTAATTTGAAAATTTTGAAAATCGTGCATTGGTGCTTAAGGGCCACATCTTGTGCTTAAGAGTGAGCCAACCTGAGAGGCAGGCTCCTAAGCTCCATTTACCCACGATTAAGCGCTGGTTCACAAAAACCGGTTCACGAACAGTTAAAAGTGAAATTTCAGCCCAAAAATCACCATTTTTAACGCCACCGTCACCTTCAACCTCTCAAGTTCGTAATTTTCGAGGGCTATGGCAAATCTAAAGTGAACATTTCTTGGTGGAATTAAGTGAAATTTGCTAGATCTAAGTTCTTTTAGGTAAGAGCTTTACTTTTATGCAAAAATTTTGGATTTTCACTATGTATTTTGTGCACATTTGGAGAAATTCAAAAATTCACTATTCATGGTGAAAAAAGAGAAAACAATATATTGAAATTTCATGGGAAGTGTAATTTATACTTTGGAAGTTTGGTTTACTTGATTTTTGAAGTTATTTTTGGAATTTATAAAATTTTTAGAATGACACCAAGAATGAAGAGGAGCAAAGGAAAGAGCCCTTTCGATTCAAGTAAATTTGTTAGTTTGAAGGCTCATGGTCGATACAGTGATGTGTTGCAATCATAAAAACTGATTCAGCAGTGGTGTTTTAGGAATCCAGGTGGAGACGTAGAGGATTTGATCGTTCGCCAACAGTGGGAACGATTCTGCTATTTCTCTGCTATGGCGGTTATTTCTATTGTTAGGGAGTTCTATGCAAACCTCCCTGAGGCTGAAGACAATAGAGTCATGGTTCAAGGAAATGTTGGTACCTTTTTTACCGGAGGTAATCAACTTATTTTATCATCTGCTACCTGATACGTTATGTTTTTATGCAAATTATAGTCCGACTGAAGCGGAGTTAGACAAGATTATTTCTTACTTGACTGTTGGAAGAGGACTTTGGAAGATCACTAATGAGAGGAGGGTAAACTTCCCAACTTTAAAGTTATGTGCACCTTCAAAGGCCTGACACTATTTTATTTCTGCATGTCTGCTACCAACAAATCATCTCAGTGAAGTGACCAGAGAGAGTGCGAGGTTAAATTATTGTATCCAGGAAGGAAATCTCATCAACATAGGAGCTTTAATTTATTAGACTATCATCAGTTCTGCCATTGCCATTACTACTGCAGGTCTGAGATTTGCTTCCTTGATATTTTCTTTGTGTGAGCAGGCTGGAGTTAAATATGATAGCTGGGAGGAAGTGTTATCACCTCTAAATCCCATCACTAAGGTGAATGTGAAGACTTATTCTAAGCATTCTATTTTTGGTTGGAGAGGAGGATTTTCTAGGGGTTATGGAATGGAGACGTTTGCTGCTTCTACCTCTATTGCTTCTACATCTAGACCATCTACCTAACGTGCTTCTACATCTAGAGGTGAGTCTATTGAGACCCAATATCAATTATTGAAGAGGATGATGGATCATTATAATTTTATTGCTGATAAAGTTTAGAATTTAGAGTATTTTGCAGAGCATACTGATAGGTATAGTAGGAGAAAGAGTGATTATGAAGAGAAATTCCACTCATCTATGGAGAACCTAATTAGGGGTGACCCAGGAGGGCAATTTCCTCTATATCATTGATATCCTAATTATGAGCCTGCAGAAAAGTGGTGTAGAGGTGATTCAGAAGATGAGGAGTAGAATTGAGAGATTTTTATGTTTGTAATATGTGTTAGACTATGTGCTTTGGATTTGAGATTTGTGATGTGTTGTTTATTTTTATGTTGTGAACTATGTGGTGTGGTACTACTAGATTTGAATCTTTGTGGTGATACGTACTATGTATTGTGTTTTGGACTTTTGTATGTTATTGTTATTGTGATGTTTGTGTTAGTTTAATTCTATGTCTTTTGAAAAGATGAAACTCTTGCTAACTTGGGTCTTAAATATTAAATTTTAGAAACTGCTACCGTGTATTTTTCTTTTATCATGTTTGTGAGTTTGTTTTTATGTTGAGATTGTGATTTCAAGTTAGTGTGTTAGTTTGCTTTTATGTTTACACCCACTGTTTAGAAGTCTATTGAATCTCTACATGTTGAATTGAAATGAAAATATTAGAAAATTTGATCAAAATGGATTTTACTCTTGTTTTTAGTTTTATACTCTTATCATTAGGGTATAAAAATTCCTGTTAGCAGTTATTTTAATTTTCATTTCTGGTTATATATATTTGATGCTAAACTGTTTAATCTGTTAAAAATTTAAGTTTGGGTGGGATGAAAAATATTTTTAAAACTTGAATTTTATTTGTTCTCAAATAAACTTTAAGTGAATTTGATTTGAAAAGAAAAATTGATCATGTATATGAAGTTATATTAGGGAAGTAAATTTGATTGTAGAAATGAGTAAGAGAATTTAGTTGAAATTTTGAGTAATGAAGAAAAAGTTTAAGTTAAAAGTTTTTAGTGTAGAAAATGATTAATATAAGTTATCTTTAGTAAGAAACAATGTATTTTTGAAAGTTTTAGAAATTTAGACTTTTATTTTTAATACTTAAATTTCTTTTATTAAAAATAATTTTCAAAAGCTATTAATATATTTATAAGTAAAAGTTTTGTATATCAAGACTTTGCTTTAGGAAAGGAAAAGTAGAATTCAAAATTAATAAAGGTCTATCCAGATATAGTAATCCTTGCCTAAACAAAAGAAAAAGAAAAGAAAAGAAAAAGAAAAAAAAAGAAGAAGAAGAAGAAAAAGAAAAAGTGGAGGAGAAGCTTGAGGATTAGTGTCTAATCAAAAATTGGTTCTATATTTGATCTTTTTAAAGTATAGACTTAAGAAAATATTAAGCTTATAGATATAATATAGTACATAAAATTATTCTTAATAAAAATTTTTAAGTGGAGCTAATAAAAGAAATAAATTCTAAATTTGGAAGACTTACAATATTTCTGAATTAGATAGGAACTTAGATTTTCATCTTTCTTAACATTAAAAATTTCTAAACTTTAAGTTGGTCTCATTTACTGACTATTTTTTTCTAAATTGGACTACTATATTTCTAAATCTAAATTTTAGTAACTCCTAATGAAACTCATATACATATCATACATATTTTGTTTTTAAGGATTGAAGTGTCACTTGAGGACAAGTAACATTTTACGTTTGGGGGATTTTGATACGCCTAAAATATATAGTGCTTTTAGACACATTTTTATACCTATTTTTCAGATACTGCACTTTAAAGGAAGGTATTTTTTGTGTTTTTCTTTCAGGTATAGGTAAAAGGGTGAAAAATGCTTAAAGGAGTGAAAAAGTATCAAATTTGGAGCAAATAAGTGAAAAAAGTGCAAAAGTGTTTTGGCGTCTAAGCGCCAGATCCGGCGCTTAAGCATCGGTTAAACAAAGAAGGCTGTGCCTAAGAGCCAGAGGCCTCGCGCTTAAGCGCCAGTGACGGTTATTGGATGAGTAAATTTGGTTTTTACAAATTTTGAAGAGGTTTTTGAGGCACCTATTGGCTTAGTAGGTGCTTACAACCACTATAGATGAAAATTATTCTGAAAGGATTCATCTCTTAGGGAAATACATGGAATCAAGATACATTTTGAAATGATATTGATACACTTAAAATATATAGTATTTTTAGACACAATTTTATACCTATTTTTGAGATATTGCGCTTTAATGGAAGGTATTTTTATATTTTTCTTGTAGATACAGGTAAAAAGGGTGAAAAATGCTTAAATGAGTGAAAAAGGATCAAATTTAGAGCAAAAAGGTGAAAAATGTGCAAAAGAGTTTTGGCGCCTAAGCGCCAGATCCGACGCTTAAGCGTTGGTTAAAAGAGAAGGATGTGCCTAAGTGCTAGAGGCCCTGTGCTTAAGCGCCAGTGACAGTTATTGGACGAGTAAATTTGGTTTATGTGAATTTTGAAGAGGTTTTTTAGGCACCCATTAGCTTAATAGGTGGTTATAACCACCATCGACAAAAATTATCATGAAAGGATGCATCTCTTGGGAAAATACATCATCTGGACATATTTTGAAGAGAAACCAAGGCACATTTTGGAAAATTTTAAAAGAAAGAAGATTGAGACTTTGAAAGAGGTCCTGAAAGTATTAGAAAGTTTTGAAAGTTCTCATTTGGGGAGTTAGTTCGGAGAGATTTTCAGGCACCACTTTTACTTTTATTTTATCCCTTTTGTAATTTTATTTTGAGTGATTGTAAAGAGAAGAGAATCAAAGGAACTTCAAGAGTTTGGTGGAGGATTTGAGATAAGTTTTTCACTTTCTGTTTTGAGACTACTTTTGGTTTTAATTGAGACTAGTTGTTGGTTTGACAATGATTTCTTCTTTTAAACTTAAGTTTGGTTTTGTTTTCTCCATGGATTCTGAGTAGCTTTCTTTATCTTTCTTCTTAAAATGATAAGTAATTAAGTTTTAGATGGAAATTATGGAAAGTATTGATCTTCAGTGATGGAAGAAGTTGTGATGATTTAAATCCATGCACTTCATTTACTTCTTGATTTGGCCAATCGAGATGTTAAAATTTGTTGTGAGATCATGTAAGAATCGGGCTGGCATTGTCTCAGTCAAAAATTGGAAAAAATCACATAGGGTTGTATGAACAAGAATGTAGTTCATATGATTGAGTGAAATTAAATAGGGAAATAATCATTGAAGGGTATAGAGTTAGAGGACTTTAAAGTGACAGGTTAAAGCCCCCAACTTGTTTTATTATTTTAGGTTCTGATACGAGAATGTTATTCCCCAAATGGAGGGAATCGAGGGAACTCTAGAGTGAGAGCAAGTATCTTTCATGCCTAGCCAATCTTTGAAACTATTCAAACTTTAAATTAGCTAATGTTCTTTATAACGTCTCTCGTAAGGGTAAAGGATATTATTGCTCCTATTTGGCACAACACAATTTGCATACTTCCACAACAAAATTCCTATACTTATTACTGATTCATAACAAGAAGAAAGATTTTTTCATATTTAGTGCTTTTCTTTTACAAAAACTCTAATTATCTTTTTAAATTATTGAAAAAACCAAAAATATTTACATTTTCATTACTACAAAAATCATCTTTAGATTAGATAATTCTTTTTATTAAAAATAGAAAGTTTGTTGTTCAATAGTGCATATTATGTATTCTCCCTGTGGGTTTGACATTCAAATCTTATTCAAAAAGTCATATATTACTTGATAACGATACGTATACTTGAGTAGTATCCTGATATATATAAATTAAAAGTTAAATTTCTATTTTCTTTAGGATCAAGTTTTTGGTTTTGTTGCAAAGTAAGGAAATATAAGTGAAATATAATCTTAATTATTGTTGTACTGTGCATATTAGCGTATCCAGGGAATAATTTTTTGGCGTTGGTTCCGAGGAGAAATTGATTTTAAAAGCAAATTTTTATTTTTAGAAAGTCTTATTTAAACTTTAAGTTATCTTATCTTATTTTATTTTGTTTTAATTTATTTTATTATATGTTAGTGTATGCATAATTCAGGTTCTGAAGGACTAGTGCCCTACGATTCCGAATTAGAAAAATATATTAGAAAAATCATAAAAATAAAAAAAATTATAAATTTTAAAAAATCTAAAAAAATTTCAGAAATAGTAGACCAAAATAATCAAAATGCTGAAATTCATCAAGAGTTTAGACCTTTAAGAGATTATGTCAACCCTATTATAATGAACTTCATTTTAGTATTCAAAAACCTACTGTAGTGGCTAATTCATTTGAGCTTAAATATTATCCAAATGGTATCAAATAATCGTTGGGGGATCACCAATAATATCCAAATTTACATCTTGCTAATTTTCTAGAATTGTGCGCTACATTTAAATACAATGGTGTATCAGATGATGCCATAAGACTTAGGTTATTTCCTTTCTTACTGAGGGATAAAGTAAGATATGGTTGAATTTTTTAGCACCTAGATCTATCAGAACTTGGGGCTATTTAGCACAAAAATTCCTTGCTAAATATTATCTACCATCAAAAACTACAAAGCATAGAAATGATATTACATCTTTTAATCAGTTTGAAGGGGAATCTATTTATGAAGCATGAGAAAGATTTAAAGAACTCTTAAGAAAGTGTCCGCACCATGTTATGCCAGATAGGTTAATAATTCAAACTTTTTATGATGGATTAGTTGGATCTCTTAGATCAATTATCTATGTCGCTGCTGGTGGTTCATTGATGTCAAAATCATTTCATGATGCTTATGCTTTAATTGAAGAAATGGCTACTAATAATTTTCAATAGCCTATTAAGAGGGTAAATCCTAAGAAAGTAGCCAATATTCATGAAACTGATGCATTTACCATGTTAGCAAATCAAGTTGCTGCAATTTCAACGAAGTTAGACCAATTTGGAATGAATTTTTCTCAACCAATTTACACGATTGAAGAGAATTCATTAGGCCAAATGGTAGATTCTCAAGCATTATTAGAAACTTTGAATGCCATAAATAATAAGCAGAATAACCCATATTAAAATTATTATAACCCAGGTTGGATGAACCATCCCAACTTTAACTGGAATAACAATTCGGGTGGTAATAATCAGTAAAGGGGGAACAACCAATGAAACCATTTGAGAAACTGGAACAACCAAGGAAATAATAATTATAGATCATCCAGGTTTCAACAGTAATACACAATTAAGGAGAAGAAGTTGTCTATAGAAAAAGTGGTGTTACAAATGGGAAATCAATTACAAAGTCAATGAGCTACAATTAGAAATATTGAGGAAAATAGCAATTTCATTAAGTAATAGATCCCAAGGAACACTTCCTAGTAATATTGAATCAAATCCAAAAGACCAGAATAAAAAACAAGTAAAAGCCGTTCAACTTAGAAGTGGAAGAGAGTTGGAAGATTGTTCAAAAATAAATTAAAGCAGAGAGAGAAGAGATTGAATAATCAAAAAAGGATGCTCCAAAAGATTTTGAGAGACCTATTTCTCCACAAAAAATTGATTTGGAAAAACCACCACCTCCAGTTCCTAAGAGACTTCATCAGCAGAAGTTGGATAAATAATTTTCAAAAATTCTGGAAATATTTAAGAAGCTTACAATTAATATTCCATTTGCTAAAGCCTTAGAATAAATACCGATCTATGTAAACTTTATAAAGGATATTCTCAACAGGAAAAGGAAGTTTAAGGATAATGAGGCTGTTGCACTTAGTGAGGAGTGCAATGCGATAATTCAGAAGAAGCTTCCTTAAAAGCTTAAAGATCCTGGTAGCTTTACAATTCTATGTGCAATAGGAGACAAAATTTATGGGAAAGCTTTTTGTGGTTTAGGTGCAAGCATTAACCTTATGCCATTATCAATATTTAAAAGATTGGGATTAGGAGAAATAACCCCTACTACTATAACTCTGAAGTTAGCAAATCGTTTGATAGCATACCCTAAAGGAGTTATAGAAGATGTCTTAGTGAAAGTGGATCAATTTATCTTTCCTGTTGACATTGTGCTAGATATGGAGGAAGATAAAGACATACTTATCATTTTGGGGAGACCTTTCCTAGACACAGGAAGAGAAATGATAGATGTGTAGAAAGGGGAATTAACAATGCACGTCAATGATTAAACTATTACTTTTAATATTTCAAAATCAATGAAATACCCTGCAAAAGATAAAAATAATGAATGTTATAGGATGGATGTTATAAGATATATAAGTGAATGCCATTTTAGAACTACTTATGAAGAAAAATCTGAAGTACAAGATTTGAAACACAATCAAGAAGAGGAATTAAATCAATGTGAAGGTCTTTCAAGGAAAATTCAAACTATGTTTGAGAAATTTTTGAAGTTTTGGACACGATAGATAAAGATAAATTATTTTGTCCATTTATTGAAAAAACTAGAGTTGAACTTCTTGATCATTTAAAATATGCCTTTTTAGGAGATTCCTCTACTTTACTAGTTATAATTTCTTTAAAATTAATGATGGAAGAAGAAAAAAGGTTGATGAAAATTCCTAAAAATTTTAAGAAAGCCTTTAGCTGGACAATTGCTTATATTAAAGGAATCAATCCTTCAATTTATATGCATAGAATTCATATGGAAGAGAACTGCAAACCCAGGAATGATTCGCAAAGGAGATTAAATCCCGTTATGAAAGAAGTTGTAAAGAAAGAAATTTTAAAGTGGTTAGATGCTGGAATTTTCTATCTTATTTCAGATAGTGCATGGGTTAGTCCAGTTCATTGTGTTCCTAAGAAAGGAGGAATAACTATATTTGTAAATGAACATAATGAGTTAATACCGATTAGACAAGTTACTGGGTGGTGAATATGCATTGATTATGGAAAATTAAATCTTGCCACTATGAAAGATCATTTTCTATTAAGCTTTCTAGATAAAATGTTGGATAGACTAGCTGGGCATAAATACTTTTGTTTTTTGGATGGATATACTGGTTATCACCAAATTCAAATATCTCCCGAGGATCAAGAGAAAATAATGTTTACCAGTGCTTATGGTCTTTTGCTTTCAGAATAATGTCCTTTGGTTTATGTAATGCCCTAGCTACATTTCAAAGATATATGATGACATTTTTTGTGATTTAATTGAAAAAGGGATTGAAGTATTCATGGATGACTTTTCAGTGCTTGGAACTTCATTTGACTCATGTTTAGAACATTTATCCAAAGTTCTTAAGCGCTGTGAAGAAACAAATTTAGTCCTTAATTGGGAAAAATGTCAATTTATGGTAGCTGGAAGAATTGTATTAGAACAACAAATATCAAAAAAATGATATGGAAGTAGATCCTGGTAAAATTCAAGTGATCGCTAATTTATCTTATCCAACAAATGTAAGGGAAATTAGGAGTTTTTTAGAACATGCTGGATTCTACAAGCGATATATTAAAGACTTTACAAAGATTGCTAAGCCTTTATGCCATTTATTGGAGAACGACGCAATTTTTAATTTTGATGAGGAATGCCTAAAAGCTTTTAAGTTATTACAAGAAAAACTAATCACTGCACCAATTATTGTTTCACCAGACTGGGAAAAACCTTTTGAATTAATGTGTGAAGCTAGTGATTATGCTATTGGAGCTGTTTTATGATAAAGATATGATAAAATTTTCAATTTTTTTTACTATGATAGTAAAAAACTTAATGAAACTCAAATTAATTGTACAACAATTGAAAAAGAGTTATTAGCAATAGTATATGATTTTGATAAATTTAGGTCATATTTAATTGGAACTCATTTTATAGTGCATATAGATCATTCTGCTATTAAGTATTTAATGAAAAAGAGGATGCTAAACGTAGACTCACAAGATGGATTCTTATTTTGCAAGAATTTGATTTTGTAATAGTAGATCAGAAGGGGATTGAAAATCAAATTGCTAGTCATTTGTCCAGGCTTGAATTAGAAAAACCACTCTGTTTTGAAAATGAAATTAATAAACATTTTCCAGATGAAAAATTATTCACTATTAATGAGTAACATGTTCCGTGGTATGCTGACATTTTGAACTTTATTGTTAGTGATATTATACCCTATGGAATGACATACCAACAGAAGAGGAAATTTACTTCTGAAGCTAAAACTTATTTTTGGGATGACTCATTTTTATATAAACAAGGAAACGATCTGATTATTCAATGATGTGTACCATTAGAAGAAACTTATGAGATTATCCAAAAATGTCATAATTCTGAATTTGGGGGACATTTTGGTGTTGATAAAACAACATACAAAATTTTACAATCTAGATTTTATTGGCTTACAATTTTTAGAGAAGTTAATGCTTATATCAAAACTTCTGATAGATGTCAAAGAGTAGGCAATATTTTTAGAAGAAATGAGATGCCCCTCAATTATATGCTAGAAGTTGANCTTCTGAAGCTAAAACTTATTTTTGGGATGACTCATTTTTATATAAACAAGGAAACGATCTGATTATTCAATGATGTGTACCATTAGAAGAAACTTATGAGATTATCCAAAAATGTCATAATTCTGAATTTGGGGGACATTTTGGTGTTGATAAAACAACATACAAAATTTTACAATCTAGATTTTATTGGCTTACAATTTTTAGAGAAGTTAATGCTTATATCAAAACTTCTGATAGATGTCAAAGAGTAGGCAATATTTTTAGAAGAAATGAGATGCCCCTCAATTATATGCTAGAAGTTGAAATGAGAATTTGGACGTTAAGTTGACTAGTGCAAAAATGTGCACTGGCGCTTAAGCGCCAAATCCGACGCTTAAGTTGGCGCTTAAGCGTGCCAGTTTAAAAACATGTGCAAAATTAATATTCTAGAAGCAAAAACTACCTAGAAGTTTACAAAAATGTGCCAAGGCAGTTTCTAAACATGTCTAAGAGTTATTGGAAGGATTTAGACCTATAAATGTAAGGGTTTAGTGAAAGAATTTCACCCCAGATCATTTCTAGCCCCAAAGTCTAATAGAGAAATAGATTTTAAGATGATGTCTTCATGGGAGATGGATTTAAAGAAGAAGGAGAAGACCATGAGGAAGAAATTCATTAGTCAAAGTGCACAAGAGATGTATAACGGTTTCTTAGCCGTTAGTATTGACGGGATATCAGAGAAAATCAACAAAATTGAAAATTCCATGTCTGTACTGGAGACTAAGGTATTGGAGATTCATGCACAACATGTCTGTACTGGAGAATAAGGTATTGGAGATTCATGCACATCTTGAGCATATTGGATAGCAATTGAAAATGAAATTTAATCACACTAGTTTTATAAAGGAAGCGAATAAGGAGATATTTCTTAAGCAAAAGTGTATTGAATAAGATTGCATCAGAGCACGTCACCACCGTCCGTTTTATCAACTTTATATTCCAGTTGCCCCAGAAGAGACTAATGAAAGACCTAAATTTGTTCCTTCTAATTAAGAATGGAATTAAGTTTTATGTTTAAAGTTATATTTTTTTATTTTTAAAGACGATTTCTTTAAGTGTTTTAGTGTTTAAAACTTGCTTTTAGTGTTTGTGTTACCTAGGTGTTTAATTATGAAAAATTGTTAAGTGTTTGTATTTAGGAAAATTTTCTCATCCAAGACTATTTGGAATGAGAACTAAGTGCTTAAATGTATTTGTACTCGTTTGTGAATTAATATAAGTTTATTTGTGTGGAATTTTGTGTTGTTTTAGCCTTGAATTGAAGATTTTATTAAAGAGAATTTTGAGATAAAGGAGAGTTACAGGATGTTGAAAATAGTCATTTAAGTGTTATGAGATCATTTAGGGGTGGTTTACTTAGGCAAATAGTGCTTTTTTCCTTAATTTGAAATTTTTTAAAATCATGCACTGGCGCCTAAGCGCCACATCTCGCACTTAAGCGCGAGCAAACCCAAGAGGCAGGCGCCTAAGCGCCACTTACCCACCCTTAAGCATGGTTCACAAAAACCGGTTCGCAAATAGTTAAAAGTAAAAATTTGAGCCAAAAATCACCATTTTTATCCTCCCGTCACCTTCAACCTCTTAAAAAAATGTGATTTTGGAGAGCTAGGGCACACCATTAAGTGGAGATTTCTTGGTGGAATCAAGAAAAATTTGCTAGATTTGGATTCCTTGAGGTAAGAGCTTTACTTCTATGTAAAAATTTTGGATTTTCACCATGTATTTTGCGTACATTTGGAAGAATTCAAAAATTCACTATTCATGGTAAAGAATGAGGAAAAATCTATGGAAATTGCATAGGAAGTGTAGTTTAAGCTTTTTGAAGTTTAGTTTAGTGGTTTAAACTTGATTTTTGAAGTTATTGTTGAAATTTATCAAATTTGTAGAATGGCGCCAAGAATGAAGAGGAGCAAAGGCAAAGCCCCTTTCGATTCAAGTAAATTTGTTAGTTCAAAAGTTTAAGATCGATATAGTGATGCGTTGCAATCACGCAAACTGATTCAGAAGCGATGTTTTAGAAATCCGGGTGAAGACGTGGAAAATTTAATTGTTCGCCGATAGTGGGAACAATTCTGTTGTTTTTCTGCTATGGCAGTTATATCTGTTGTGAGGGAGTTCTATGCAAATCTCCCTGAAGCTGAAGACAATCGAGTTATGGTTTGAGGGAAGTTGCTAACTTTTCTGCCAGAGGTAATCAACTTGTTTTACCATTTACCACTGGATACATTATTTTTTTATGCAAATTATAGTCTTATTGAAGCGGAGTTAGACGAGATTATTTCTTACTTGACTATTGGGAGAGGACATTGCAAGATCACTAATGAGAGGAGAGTAAATTTCCCAACTTCAAAGTTATGTGCACCTTTAAAGGCCTGATACTATTTCATTTATGCTCGTCTGCTTCTGACCAATCATCTCAGTGAAGTGACCAGAGAAAAAGTGACATTGAACTATTGTATTCCAGAGGGAAAGCTCATCAACATTGGAGCTTTGTTCTGTCAGACTATCATCAGTTCTGCTACAGCTGTTACAACTGCAGGTATGGGATTTGCTTCCTTGATCTTTTCTTTGTGTGAGCAGGCTAGAGTTAAATATGATCCCTGGGAGGAAGTGTTATTACCTCTAAAGCCCATCACTAAGGTGAATGTGAAGACTTATTTTGAGCATTCAATTTTTGGCTAGAGAGGAGGATTTTCTCAGAGCTATGGAATGGAGATGTCTGTTGCTTCTACATCTACACCATCTACCTCACGTGCTTCTTCATCTCAAGGTGAGTCTACTGAGCCCCGAGATCAATTATTATAGAGGATGATGGATAATATTAATTTTATCGCTGATAGGTACAAAATTTAGAGCGTTTTGCGGAGCATACTGATAGATATAATAGGAGAAAAAGTGATTATGAAGAGAAATTTCACTCATCTATGGAGAGCCTCATTAGGGGTAACCAAGGAGAGCAATTTCCTCCATATCCTGGATACCCTAATCTTTAGCCTACAAAAGTTTGGGATAGCGATGATTCAGAGGATGAAGAGTAGAGCAGAGAGATTTATTCTATGATTGTAATATGATATGAACTATGTGGTTTGGGCTTGCTACATTTGCATCTGTGTGTTGATTTGAACTATGTGATGTGGTTTGTAATTTTATGTTTAAATGAGAATTGTGATGTGATGTGTTTTCATGTTTTGGACTTGAGACAATTTTGTATGTTTACTTTCTTAGATATTGTGATGTGTGAGACTTTTATTTTTAATTGTATTGTAATGTTTGTGTTAGTTAGTAGTTTGTTTTAAAATTTTAGGGTAGTAACTGTTGTGAGTTCTGTGATTTAGTTAGTTTAGAACTTAACTTAATTCTATATCTGTTGTAAAGTTAAAAAACTTAGGAAACTGTTATCCTGTATTTTTCTTTTATCATGTTAGTATGTTTGTTTTTATGCTGAGATCGTGAAATCAAGTGAGTGTGTTAGTTTAATTTTATATTTATACCCGTTGCTTAGAAGTTTATTGAATCTCTACATGTTAAATTGAAATGAAAATATAGAAAATTTGATCAAAAATTAATTTTACTCCTATTTTTAGTTTTATACTTGTATCATTAGAGTTTAAAAATTCTTGTTAGTATGTTATTTTAAATTGTTTTAGTTTTATACTTATATTATTAGAGATTAAAAAGTCATGTTAGTATGTTATTTTAAATTTTCATTCCTGTTTTTGTATATCCAATGCTAAACTGTTTAATCTATTAAAAATTTAAGTTTGGGGGGGATGAAAAATATTTTCAAAACTGGAATTTTATTTTTCTCAAATGTGCTACAAGTGAATTTGATTTAAAAAGAAAAAAATTGATTATGTATATGAAGTTATATTAGGNGCTTATATCAAGACTTTTCTTTAGGAAAGTTGAAGTGGAATTCAAAATCATTAAAGAACTATCCACATATAGTAATCCTTGTCTGAAAAAGAAAAGAAAAAAAGAAAGAAAAGAAAAAGAAAAGAAAAGAGAAAGAAAAGAAAAAGAGAAAGAAAAGAAAATTAGGAAGGAGAAGCTTGAGGATTAGTGTCTAATCAAAAATTGGTTCTGCATTTGATCTTTTTAAAGTATAAAACTTTAGAAACTCTTAAGCTTATAGATATAATATAGTAAGTAAAATTATTTTTAATGAAAATTTTTAAGTAGAGATAATAAAAGAACTAAATTCCAAATTTGGAAAATCTACAATACATTTTTGAATTAGATAGAAACTCATATTTTCATCTTTCTTAACTTTAAAAATTTCTAAACTTTAAGTTGGTCTCATTTGTTAAATATTTTTTCTAAATTAGACTCCTATATTTATAAATCAAAATTTTAATAACTCCTGAAGAAACTCATATACATATCATACATATAGAGTTTTTAAAGATTGAAGTGTCACTTAAGGACAAGTAACATTTTAAGTTTGGAGGACTTTGATGCACCTAAAATATATAGTGTTTTTATACACATTTTTATACTTATTTTTGAGATATTGCGCTTTAATATAAGGTATTTTTGTGTTTCTCTTGCAGATACACGTAAAAGGGGTGAAAAATGCTTAAAGTGAAAAAGGATGAAATTTGGAACAAAAAGGTGAAAAATGTGCAAAAGAGTTTTGGCGCCTAAGCGCCAAATCCAACACTCAAGCGCCGGTTAAACAGAGAAGATCGTGCTTAAGCGCCAGCGGCAATTATTGGACGAGTAAATTTGGTTTCCTTGAATTTTGAAGAGGTTTCTTAGGCACCCATTGGCTTAATACATGGTTATAACTACCATGGAAGAAAATTATCACGAAAGGATGCATCTCTTGGGGAAATACATCAAATCTAAACATATTTTGAAGAGAAACCAAGACACCTTTTGCAAAATTATAAAAGAAAGAAGATTGGGACTTTGAAAGAGGTCTTGAATGTATTGGAAAGTTTTGAAAGTTCTCATTTGGGGAGTTAGTTCGGAGAGATTTTCATGCACCACTTTTACTTTTATTTTATCCTTTTTGTCCTCATTTGGGGAGTTAGTTTGGAGAGATTTTCAGGCACTACTTTTACTTTTATTTTATCCTTTTTGTTATTTTATTTTGAGTGGATTGTCAAGAGAAAAGAATCAAAGGAACTTCAAGAGTTTGGTGGAGGACTTGAGATAAGTTTTTATCTTTCTATTTTGAGACTACTTTTAATTGAGACTCTTGTTGTTGGTTTGAAAATGATTTCTTGTTTTAAACTAAAGTGTGACTTTATTTTCTCCATGAATTCTGATTAGTTTTCTTTATCTTTCTTCTTAAAATGATAAGTAATTAAGTTTTGGATGGAAGTTGTGTAAAGTATTGATATTCAATGATGGAAGAAGTTGTGATGATTTAAATCCATGCACTTCATTTACTTCTTGATTTGGCCAATTCAGATGTTAAAAATTGTTGTGAGAGCATGTAAGAACCGGGCTGGTATTTTCTCTGTCAAAAATTTGAAAGAATCACATGGATTGTATGAAGGAGAATGTAGTTCATATGATTGAGTGCAAATAAATAGGGAAATATTGATTGAAGGGTGTAAAGTTGGAGGACTTTAAAGTGACAGGTTAAAGCCCCCAACTTGGTTTATTGTTTTAGGTTATGATACGAGAATGTCCAATTGGAGGGAATTGAGGGAACTCTAGAGTGAGAGATAGTATCTTCCATGCTTAGCTGGTCTTCAGAACTATTCAAACTTTAAATTAGTCAATGTTCTTTATAACACTCTAGTAAGGATAAAGAATATTAATGCTCCTATTTGGCACAACACAATTTGCATACTTCCACAACATAATTTCTATACTTATTACTGATTCATAATAAGAAGAAAAATATTTTCATATTTAGTGTTTTTCTTCTATAAAAACTCTAGTTATCTTTTTAAATTGTTATTGTTCTATCAAAATTTTGAAAATACCAAAAATATTTACATTTTTATTACTACAAAAATCATCTTTAGTTTAGATAATTATCTTTTTATTAAAAATAGAAAGTTTGTTGTTCAATAGTGCATACTGTGTATTCTCCTTGTAGCTTCGATATTCTGGTCTTAATCAAAAAGTCTTATATTACTTGATAACAATACGTATACTTGCATATTATCCCAATATATATAAATTAAAAGTTAAATTCTTATTTTTCTTCAGCATCAAGTTTTTGGCTTTGTTGCAATGTAAGGAAATATAAGTGAAATATAATATGAATTATTGTTGTACTGTGCATATTAGCACTATCCAGGGATCAGATACCAAGGCACCTTTTGGAGAATTATAAAAGAAGGAAGATTGAGACTTTGAAAGGGGTCCTGAAAGTACTGGAAAGGTTTTGAAAGTTCTAAAATTGGGGAGTTTGTTGGAGAGATTTTCAGGCACCACATATTTATCCTTTTTATTTTAGTTTTATATTGAGAGTGTTGTAAAAGAGAAGAGATTGATTAAAAACTTCAAGAGTTTGGTGAAGAACTTGAGATAAGTTTTTATCTTTTGTTTTAGACTACTTTTGGTTTTAATTGAGACTTGTTGTTGGTTTGACAATGATTTCTACTTTTAAACTAAAGTGTGGTTTTGTTTTCTCCATAGATTCTGAGTAGTTTTCTTTATCTTTCTTCTTAAAATAATAACTAATTAAGTGTTGGATGGAAGTTGTGGAGAGTGTTGATCTTTAAATGTTGGATGAAGTTGTGATGATTTAAATCCATGTACTTCATTTACTTCTTTATTTGGCCAATCCAAATGTTAAAATTTGTTGTGAGAACATGTAAGGACCGAGCTGGTATTGTCTCAGTCAACAATTGGAAAGAATCACATGAGGTTGTATGAATGAGACTGGGCTGGTATTGTCTCAGTCAACAATTAGAAAGAATCAGAATTTTTGTGAGAACATGTAAGAATCTGGCTAGTATTGTCTCAGTCAACAATTGGAAAGAATCACATGAGGTTGTATGAATGAGAATGTACTGGACTGGTATTGTCTCAGTCAATAATTGGAAAGAATCACATGAGGTTGTATGAATGAGAATGTGTATGGTATTGTCTCAGTCAACAATTGAAAAGAATCACATGAGGTTGTATGAATGAGAATGTAGTCTGGTATTCTCTCAGTCAATAATTGGAAAGAATCACATGAGGTTGTATGAATGAGAATGTAGTTCATATGAGTGTCAGTCAACAATTGGAAAGAATCACATGAGGTTGTATGAATGAGAATGTAGTTCATATGATTTAGTGCAAATAAAAAGCGAAATATTCATTGAAGGGTATAGAGTTAGAGGACTTTAAAGTGGCAGATTAAAGCCCCCCAACTTGGTTTATTATTTTAGATTCGGATACGAGATGTTAGTCCTCAGGTGGAGGGAATCGAGGGAACTCTAAAGAGAGAGCTAATATCTTTCCTGCCTAGCCAGTCTTCAGAACTATTCAAACTTTAAATTATCCAATGTTCTTTATAGCATCTCTAGTAAGGGTAAACAATATTATTGCTCATATTTCGCATAACACAATATGCATAATTCCACAACATAATTCCTATATGTATTACTGATTCATGAGAAGAAGAAAAATATTTTCATATTTAGTGTTTTTCTTCTACAAAAACTCTAGTTATCTTTTTAAGTTTGTTATGTTTTTGTCAAAATATTAAAATTACCTAAAATAATTAAACTTTCTTTACTGTGAAAATATCTTTAGTTTAAATAATTATCTTTTTAAAAATAGAAAGTTTTCCAAAAAGTGCATATTGCATATCTTCCATGTGGGTTCGATATTCAGGTCTTAATCAAAAAGTATTATATTACTTGATAACGATACGTATACTGTGGGTTCGATATTCAGGTCTTAATCAAAAAGTCCTATATTACTTGATAACGATATGTATACTTTGTGTAGTATCTTAATATATATAAATTAAAAGTTAAATTCTTATTTTTCTTCAAGATCAAGTTTTTGGTTTTGTTGCGAAAAAGGAAATCTAAGTGAAAAATATAATCAAAATTTTTGTTATAATGTTGCTTATAAGCAGTTTTGGGATCAACCCCCTTAAATCATAAGAGACTTTCAATTCTCATTCTGGGGCTGGTACCTTAATTTCAATGCCCATCCCAGGGTCAGTACCTAAATTTTGATTCCCTTCCACTACCTCTTGGGTTGGATGTGAGCCCCTGATCTTTGCTTTGTAGTGTAGCAAATTTAAATTATTGAGATTGGTGTAAGCCCCCCTTAAATGGTAAGAGGCTTCTGATTGTCATTCTGGGGCAAGTACCTAAATTCTAGTTCCCATCCCGGGGTTAGTACCTAAATTTTGATTCCCTTCCACTACCTCTTGGGTTGGATGTGAGTCCCTGAGCTTTTCTTCCCAATTTACAAAATTCAAATTCTTGAGATCGGTGTGAGACCCCCTTAAATGGTAAGAGCTTTCAATTCTCATTCCGGGGCTGGTACCAAAATTCTAGTTCCAATTTGGAGGTCAGTACCTAAATTTTTGTTTCCTTTTGCTACCTCTTAGGTTGGATGTGAGTCCCTGAGCTTTCATTCCCAATGTAGAAAATTCAAAATCTCGCGATCGGTGTGAGAGCCCTTTGAATAGTAAGAGGCTTTTGATTCTCATTTCGAGTCTGATACCTAAAGTTTTGTTCCCATCCTGGGTTCAGTATCTAAATTTTGATTCCCTCTGCTACCTCTTGGGTTGGATTTGAGTCCTTGAGCTTTTTCTTTCCAATGTAACAAATTTAAACTCTTGATATAGGCATGAGGCCCCCTTAAAAAGAGCAAGGAATCATATTCACTTTTCACCGCACTTGTCGTTGCCTCTTGGGTGGGATTTGCATCCCTGAGCTTTCCTTCCGAGTGTAGAACCCCCTCTCCTTGATTGGTCTTTCGAGTTGGATGTGAGTCCCTGTGCTTTCCAGCTAGATCTGGTCTGTTCACATATCCTTAATTCTCAAAATTTTCTCAAAATCAAAACCAAATTTATATTTCAACTAAAATTAAAATTTTACCATCGAATTGAATATTTACTGTGACCGTCAGTTTCCTTGATGGTTGTGTCCATAAATCCATCGAAGGGTTTAGCGAGCACAAAATTACTTTGCCAATTTTGAAATTCACTTATCAAGTTGGCACTTTGAAGGTACAGCCGCTGATCCTTGGCGAGAGTCTCTAACTACTCCCTAGCAGAAAAACTTCTTCACTCTCTTTTTGTTCTGCTCTGAGCATGTTGGCTTAGGCAATTGTGTTGGTTTGTTGATCTTCTCGTTCAACGACAATACGTGTGGTGTACTTTCCTTGCACACCACATCTATTGGTGGTCCATTTGTTGACCTTACCTTTTTTTTTAAGGTCTGGTATTTCTTCCTTAGAAGCCTAGGATCTAATAGGATTTTTGTATTGACGATTCCTGGAGGACTATTATAGGAACCCTCACCATTAGAAATTCTAAATGCCTCTTTGCTCTCTTGAAGTTTCACATATAGGTTCTAATCTATAGCATTTAGTAGGTGGAGAAAATATGGGGGAGATCAACATGAGTCCCTATAATAAGTTTGGCCTTATGGTTGACCCTGGGTGAGCTAGTCTTGGTCTTGCACACACAAACTTTGTCTTTCGATTTAAACCCTAACCTACACATGTTTAACCTTTTCCACCTGCTCTTTTGGAGACTTATGTGGGTGGTCCCCCAAACCCTTAGCCTTTGGCTAGGGTGGATAGACCCAATACACGGAGGATCCAAATTGGGATTTCTTTGGTCTCATAGAACCATAAGGGTAATTTTTTTATTAATATTCCCATTGATCCCCAATTCTTCCCAATTACCCTACTAGCCTTTTAGCTCCAAACATTTCCAAAATTACCAAATTGCCCCTAAAACCAAAAAAATTCAAAAAATTCCCAAAATCCTCAAATTTTGTCCAAAAATCATTTCAATTTATTTGAAACCATCCAAATTACTCAAAACACCCCAAGATCTTCAAAATCCTCAAAATACCCCCCCCCCCCAANTCCTCAAAATACCTCCCCCCCCAAATTGCCAAAATTACCAAAATGCTTCTTGTGTCCAAAAACCTCCCAAAACATCCCAAATCGTTCTAAACACTCCTAAACACTTCCAAAAGCACTCATGACCACTCATTGGGTCTAATTTGACAAAAATTGACAAATTTTAACCAAAATCCCCAAATTACCCCTAAGTTCCCTAAAGTCTCCAAATCTCTCCCAATTTCCACCCAATTGATCTCAACTTTCTCCAATTTCAAATCTAAACCAAAATTCATCATGTCCCAACCTAATTGAAACCAAAATAAAGCCCAATTGAACCCAATTCTCAGTCCAAATACTAAGCCTAATTCAAATGCCCCAAATTGACTTTAAGCCAAAATTCCACCAAATTAAACTCTCTAACCTATCCAATTCTCCCAATTTTGGACCCTTCCTCTAAACCAAATGGAAGCTTCAATCAACATTGACTTGATCTCAAGCCTAGCCAAAATTTAACTCAAATTAAAATCTTCAATTTTTTTCCAAACTTCAAATTCCTCCAAATTAAACCTCATAGCCCCTCAAATTTTCACCCAATTGATTCCCAAATGCCTCATGACAATTCCCTAAATCAGATTGACCATTAAATTGAACTAGATCCAAATTCTAGCCAAGCTTAAACCCAAGACCAATCCAACTCAAACATTTTGAGCCAAAGACCTAAACCCACTTGGAGTCACATGGTTTGACCCACCTTAAACCACCTCAGTAGCAACTTAGACCATAAGAACAACCATATATACTCTTAGCCCGCTCTATAGGTGCCATGGACCAAAAGTCCCATGATTTAGGGGATCCTTCCCATTTTTTGCCAAATGACACATGCATGAGCTCACATGATTTAACATCCATCCTAATCATAATTAAACCTCTCTCATGGTTCCTTGAGCCATCTAGCCACCTCCCTTGGCCTAGTTGGCCAGCATAGTGACCAAAAAACCCAAAATTGAGAGAGCCTCCCCCTTGGTTTGAACCTAATTGATCCCATCCAATGTGTCCCATTCATATTGGTTAATTGTGTTGTTCAGCCCTCCACCTAATCTTCTTTTTCCACCCCTTGGATTGCCTTGTTGGCCACCACAACCATGGCTATTTAAAACACCACCTTCATGGCCATGAAAAAAAAGGTATCGCCATTTGCTTATGCAGAGCCCTCTCAATTGTTGACAAAGCCTCTTTGAGCCCTTTTAAGATCATTCCAACCATTTTCCCCCAATAAAATCCATAATTAGAGCTCAAATTTGAGTTTGAAAACTAGTACTTTTTCTATCCTTCAGCCAAACTCCATAAAACTTCGAACATATTGTCCCAAAAGCTTCCTCAAACTAAATGAAAAAGTTTCCCACCAAAGCCCCATCATTTTGAGAACTCTAGCCCACTCATAGACCAAACCCGGGCAAGCATTCAATTGAACTCTTGCCTAGGCTCAACCTCAGCTCAAATTAGTGCTTGGAAGAGCTTCATGGAGTCTTAATGAATGTCTACAACCAACCCAATCAAGGCATCACCTCTTGGGAAAAGGTGTATCTCACAATCTCTAAAAAACACTTTTGGTTTTATCGATTGTGAAGAAAAATTTTATTTCATATGTATCTAGCCATATGGATGTGTTTGTCTAAATTAGAAGAAGCTATAGAAACAAACCGCGAGTGAGTATCAAGCAAGATCGAAGTGTTTAGTGTGAACTGTTCTCAGTTTAAGTCACTTGGGGTCGATGAACGGATGTCGTCCATTCGCACATGTATTGATCCAACAGCGAAGGAGAATTAAAACGAGGAGATGGTTCATAAAGTGCGGCCTGAGTCAGCGATGATGCAGAAGTGGCGTCAAATAGAAGAACATTGCTTGGTCTTTCAGAGTCGTTGCGTGTTTACATGGTGCCGCCGTGGATAAGTAGATAAATAGGGTATTTTTTTTAATAAATTCAGAAACTTCAAAAATTCATAACTTGGTGTAGAAAAATCATAAAAATAAAATAAAAATACTCTATTGCNTGAAGCTATAGAAACAAACCGCGAGTGAGTTTGAGCAAGATCGAAGTGTTTAGTGTGAACAGTTCTCAGTTTAAGTCACTTGGGGTCGATGAACGGATGTCGTCCATTCACACGTGCATTGATCCAACGGTGAAGGAGAAGTCAAACGAGGAGATGGTTCATAAAGTGCAGCCTGAGTCAGCGATGACGCAGAAGTGGCGTCAAATAGAAGAACATTGCTTGGTCTTTCAGAGTCGTTGCGTGTTTACATGGTGCCACCGTGGATAAGTAGATAAATAGGGTATTTTTTATTTTAGTTAATTCAGAAACATCAAAAATTCATAACTTTGTGTAGAAAAATCATAAAAATAAAATAAAAATACCCTATTGCTTAGTGAATAGAAGAAAATAATGTGGAAAAAAAATAAATAGGGTATTATTTGACTTGCCTCTAATTTTTAATTAATTAAATGCTCTCTACAATGTTTTAATTTTAATTAAATAAATAATAATCATCATGACTTGAAATTTTAGGGGTTTATTCCTCATGTCAATGAGGATGTCCTCTTATTTTTCCAAGGTCAAAGGACACCTCTAGCTTCAAAAACCTACTTTTCAATTCTAGTTTCCTATTTTTCCTTATAAAAATTATATAAATTAAAATGTAAGTCACAAAATTATGGGACTTATTTTGGTAGGTTCCTTGTGGTCAGAAGACTTTTGAAAAATTTAAAATGAATTTAAAGATTTATGTACATTACTATAGTTAATTAAATCATTTAAACTAACTAANCTCTATTGCATAGTGAATAGAAGAGAATAATGTGGAATAAAAATAAATAGGGTATTATTTGACTTGCCTCTAATTTTTAATTAATTAAATACTCTCTACAATGTTTTAATTTTAATTAAATAAATAATAATCATCATGACTTGAAATTTTAGGGGTTTATTCCTCATGTCAATGAGGATGTCCTCTTATTTTTCCAAGGTCAGAGGACACCTCTAGCTTCAAAAATTTACGTTTCAAGTCTAGTTGCCTATTTTTCCTTATAAAAATTATATAAATTAAAATGTAAGTCAAAAAATTACGGGACTTATTTTGGTAGGTTCCCTGTGGTCAAAAGACACTTGAAAAATTTAAAATGAATTTAAAGATTTATGTACATTACTATAGTTAATTAAATCATTTAAACTAACTAAAATTAAAATAAATATAATATAATTAAAAAATTGCAAAAAATGATTCCACACTGTAAATAATGATTCCTCTAATATTTAAGAACCATCAAAAGGAATTCCAAATTCCCTCCAAAAGTCCACTCTTTTGAATTCAAAAGATGTGTCATTTAATCCAAGAGACATATTTCTTCATAATAGAACCTTCCAAAGTGTTTAGATGCATTAAATTACTCCAAAAGGTGTTTAGAACAAGTGTTCCTTTAAATATTTGAGCAAAATTTGTCTCGAACCACCTTAATCTGCAAAAAAGTCATCTCTGGTGCATCATGCACCAGCTCTCTGTCAAACGACACATCATGAGCCAATGTAGCGCATCATGCACCAGATTGCCAAAATTTGTTGTTTTGGCTCCAAATGTCGTCCTTTTAGCTACTTTTGCCCCGAATTCCTAAAAATGTTATACTTGCTAACAAAAAAATATGCTTCTTTAAAGTGCAATATTACAAAAAATAGGCATAAAATATATACTTAAAATAACATATTATTTTGATGTATCAGCATTCACTTTCTTATGAAGTTGTCATAGAGTGAACCAAGGGGTACCAACACCATCATGTTTCCACATCTGATGCACAAGACTTAAAAAAGTATCATGAGTTGTTCAGATGTTAAGAAATTTAAAATTGGAAATGGAGGGTATTATATTGAAAGCCAAAGAAAGTAGAATAGGGTTGTGACCATAGGATGCATAATTTAAGTGTTTAACACAAGTAATTTGAATGTAATTTAGAACATGATGATTACCAAAAATTTGATCAAGTGTTTGAGAGAGTGATCCCCTTCTCCACGTGAAAGGGGAACCAGAATAGCTCAAATCAAATAAACCAGAATCAGAGATAGAATCATAAAAGTGATCAATAAGTGCAGAGTCACACCTAACACCTCCCCTCCTTTCAGCTAGTTTCATGATCACGTTAAAATCACCTTCAACGAAAGCTAGTTTTCAGTGATAGTACTACCCATGATTGTTAACTTATGCCACAACAAATTCTTCTCCTACTAAAGTGAACATGCATAGACAAAAGTTGCCCAACCATGAAAATCTTCCATCCTGAATTGAGATAATACAAATTGTTCCTCATCATCAATAATAGTAAGAGTAACTGTGTGTCGGCACTAGTTTGGGTTGTGGAGTTGCCCATTGGAAGCTGTCGGCCATTGAAATTGAAATCTAGTCGCACGCTTCAGAAGGACGTTTTAATTTATATATGTATGTATATATATATATATATATATATATATATATATATATATATANGCTCAAAGAATGGGCCAATTGAGCTTGAATTTGATTTAAATTGATCATATCGAAGGTGAATTTGAGTTCAGGATTAAATTGGGGGAAATTGGGACCAAATTGATGGACATTGGAGGTAAATTTGGGGAAATTGGGCCTTTAAAGGCAATTTGGAGGTTTTGGTCAAAATGATCAAATTGGTCAAATTGTGTCCAATTAAGGGATCCAAATGGGTTTTAGGAATATTTGGAGTGATTTTGGAGGTTTTGGGAAAGTTTGGGGTGCCAAGGGAATTTTTGTAATTTTGGCAATTTTGAGGGTATTTGGTAAATTTGGCATTTTTGGGTAGTTTTGTGTAATTTGGGTATTTTCAAAAAGTTTGACATGATTTTTAAAAAAGTATGGATATTTTGGATGAATTTGAGGATTTTGAAAAAAATTTGGAATTTGGTGGTGTTTAGGTAATTTCGGTAGGTTTGGGGTTAAAAGGCCAAGTTGGATATTTTGAGTAAAATTGGGGAGCTAATCACCATAAATGAGCTATGGAAGAATGGAAACCCCATTTGGGTCCTCTATGTATTGGTCTTAGCTAAACCCTAGCCTAGGGCTAGTTGGTTTTAGGGACCATCTACATGAGTCTCCCAAAGGATCAATGGACCAAAGTTAGGAAAATTTGGGTTTAAGGTTATGAGTGATTGTGAGTGAGAGTGAGTGCCTTAGATCCAGGCAAACACACAGAGTCAACCATAAGGTCAAACAGTCCTATAGGAACTCATCTTGAGTTCCCCCATAATGACCCCACCTACTAAGTGCTAGAGGTTATGACCAATATCTATCCCGAAGGATAAGCACAAGACTTGAGGATGATGCTCGATCAAATAAACTAAGAAATATATGAAATTTGTTTGGTCTGGAAAATCATTTTATTTTCCAACAAATTTTCCTATTTAATACAAAGAATCAAATAGGGTTTATATTAAGTTGGGTTCAAAAAAGCTTCCTATAAGGGTAAGCCCCTATATTTAATTACATCTTAAATGATCAAAGTCACCTAAGAAAACTCTCGATAAATATCAAAAAATATTATCTACAAGGAGTTCAAAAGGATATGACTTTTTAATGAAATCAGACAAAGAGGTGTGAAATGGGAATGACTCAAATTTGAAACATTTATTGTAGAATCCAAAGGAGGAAGAAATAGGGGATGTCATAGATCCGTAGGAGAACCTCGGTGACTTCCCAGTCTATCCTATTGTTTGGCTTCAGTTTTGAGGAGAAATTTATTTGAATGTTTCATCCTACCAATTTTATTAGTTTAGGGCTTACATTTGTGGGAAATGATCACACAAATAGCCTGAAAGATGTGAGGGTTTAGGTCGTGATGGACGACAACCTCAAAATCCTAAGACGAGCTAGGGCTTATATTGTACAACAGAGCTGTACAAAGGCCTAAAGATAAGGTGAGGATTTATGTTTAGCAAATAACCTTGAAATCCTATGACTTGGTTGTTTAATTCTAAGGAAAGAAGTTGTTTTAGCTGGGGAAGACAGGTTTTGTTATTGAAGATGGTCGTGCTGCCCACAGTGCTAGCTCCAAGCTCCTTGCCATGACGATCTTAAATTTCTAGGGTGTCAAGTTATGATGTCAAATTAGACAACCCTATAGTTGTAGTTCTTTAAAAAATTTATGTGGGCATGGTAAATTTGATTAGAGCGACCCGGTTAGGATCCTACGATTCCCTCATTTTGGTACCACTATTTTCTATTAGATTCACTTAGTCCAAATAAATTTACTAAACTCAACTTAATGAGTTCCACACTTTCATTTAGACTGCGGGAAGCCTCGTTAGCAACCATAGGTTACCTCCTCTGAGGGATTCCCGATCATCCGATAAAGATGTATTAATTTAGTTATAGTTGTTATTTTGTGATGTTTGTGATTAAATTTTCAGTTTTCTTTTATTTTGAATGTTGTGGAAGTGATTTTTATCTTGGTTGATTTTAGTTTTGGTTTTGGTTTTGCGGTTATCCTAGCAGTTTTGGTTTTCATGTAGGGTGACATTGTTGTTTAGCATGCAAATTTGTATTTTGGTTATACATGCAGGTGAGTAATTATAGTAATGTACTAAAAAAAAGTATGAGAAACCAAAAATGGAGGTAAATCAATCATAATAAAAGCGTACCTGGATGGGCTTCCCGTCATCTCCAACTGAAACTCAAAATGCATGTAAGGGCATTTTATGTAAAGCGAGAAAAAATAAGGTTCCTAGATTATATCTTAGTGAGTCCTTATTGGTTTAAGGATGATTTTATTTTTACTGAAACTCAAAATGCATGTAAGGGAATTTTATGTAAAGCGGGAAAAAATAAGGTTCCTAGATTATATCTTAGTGAGTCCTTATTGGTTTTATTAAGGATGATTTTATTAAGCAAAACCTATCAAGTTTACTAGACCTCCGAGGTATCCAATAGGTCAGGAGAAAAATGCAAGTCCATGCTTTCCCCTCATCGCCTGGTGAAAGGTCGCGAGCTCATTTAAACTTATTATGTTGCTTAATAATCCATCCCGTAAATATTTCTAGTGTTCAATGAACAATGATGTTTCAATTATCCCTAAGAGTAGGGTGATTATCATTTATCCTTCAATTCAAGAATTATGCAGGTGAAGACCCTTAAAGGGGTAAGTTAGTGTTATTAAGACACTTGGCCAATTTTTGTTTTAACTTGGGCTTGTAGTGTTCAGTTTCTAGTTACATTCACTTTTCTAATCCTCATTTAATCAAATTTGATTTAGCCTAGGTCACTACTAAGCCATTGAGATCCTGGTGGATGTCTTGGTTATTTTGAGAGAGATTAAATTTTAAGTGATAATAATCCATCATCAAAGAATTTGAATGTCACTTGAAAACCAGATAGGAGTATAAAATTAGTGAGTTATTAACGCCCAAAACTATACCCCTAAGTCTAGGATCATTTAATTTGGTAGTCTCTCAAATTTTAATCGTCTAGGAAATTTCAAATTTATCCTTTAATTGGAAAAAGTGAGATTAGTTTCTACCAATTAATACTTGTGTTTTAATCATCCAAATATGTTAATTAAGATCAAAGGTTGCCTATTTCTCTTTCTTGAATTAAGCCTAAATGTTACTTAAGGCTAAATTTCTAAGATTACACTTTTGCCTGTAAGGATCTATCACTTCATAAATCATCAAATTTAATTCAAATTACTTTGCAATTTTGATCCCACCTTAATTATGGGTCAATTAAGACATTAGAGGAGAAAGTGTGATTTTTCAAAATTTAATTTAATTTATATATTTATTTATATGCAAGAATGGGGTTTTTCAAAGAAAATTNCTGAGGCTCTATCACTTCATAATTCGTCAAATTTAATTCAAATTACTTTGCAATTTTGATCCCACCTTAATTATGGGTCAATTAAGACAACAGAGGAGAAAATGTGATTTTTCAAAATTTAATTTAATTTATATATTTATTTATATGCAAGAATGGGGTTTTTCAAACAAAATTCTATAACTTGACCAATACAAAGCCCAATTACTTGAAATTTTTACTAGAGGTAGACCTAAAATAGAGAAACACGTGGGGAAATTTTCAAAATTTGTTGAGTTTTATTTGAATTATTAAAATTATTTTAATTTCTCGAGTATTAATTAATTATAAAATATTTTAAATGTGGAAAATTATGTTTTACATTTTTTATTAAATCTCTCTAAGGTTAAGGAACCCATAAAAATAAATTTTAATTTTTTTTTATTTTTTTTTGAATTATTAGAATTTTTTTAAGTGAAAGATTAAAAAAAATTCATTTTTTAGCGTTTAAAAATTATTTTAAGCTTTAAAATTCAATATCTTTACTTAAAAAATTAGAAAAAATATTATAATTGTTCATAAGTGCTTAGGAAACAATTTAAAATATTTCTAAGAATTTATTGATTTTTATTAATTTTAAATTACTTAAATATTTAAAAATAAGCTTAAAAATGAAAATTTTATTTTAATTACAATTTTATTTTTAAAAAATTTCTCTGATCACAGAGAACTCCTAAAACTAAATTTTATGATTTTTTGAGTTATATTTTAATTATTAAAATCATTTTAATATCAAAAATGTCACTTAAATTAGAAAATCAATTTGAATTATCAAATGAGCTCCAAATATTTTAAAAATTTTATGGGGAGTTTTCTGAACTTTTAGTCACAATGGCGATTAAAAATAAAATCATTTAGATGTCTATTTTCCCCAAATTAATTTTCTTTGTGTTTTAGGATTTTGTGAGGTTTAAGTTTGTTCTTAACGATTTGACCCATGAAAAATTTTTCAAAGGGTTTTCTAGTCACAATAAACCTTCCAAAATTTTTTTGAATTTTTCTAAGTAACGGGCTAATTATTATGATTAATTTAGCAAATAATAGATATAAACTTGAAAAATATGGATCTTTGTCTAAAGGTCTNAAAAACAAAATCATTTAGATGTTTATTTTTCCCAAATTAATTTTCTTTGTGTTTTAGGATTTTGTGAGATTTAAGTTTGTTCTTAATGATTTGACCCATGAAAAAATTTTCAAAGGGTTTTCTAGTCACAATAAACCTTCCAAATTTTTTTTGAATTTTTCTAAGTAACATGCTAATTATTATGATTAATTTAGCAAATAATAGGTATAAACTTGAAAAATATAGTTTTTTGTCTAAAGGTCTTCTCTAACTTTGGAAAAATTAGAGAATATCCCCCATGATAGAGGTAACAACATGCCAAAATATCAAGTCATGGTGAAATGTCTACATGCATGGAGAGTTAAAATACTCATATCAGTATTTAATTAATTAAAAATAAAATANCTAAAGGTCTTCTCTAACTTTGGAAAAATTAGAGAATATCCCCCAAGATAGAGGTAACAACATGCCAAAATATCAAGTCATGGTGAAATGCCTACATGCATGGAGAGTTAAAATACTCATATCAGTATTTAATTAATTAAAAATAAAATATTGATCAAATGAACTTCAAACAACTTTCATATTGTTTTCTTCTCTTCACTGAGTACTAAGATATTTTTATTTTATTTTTGTGATTTTTCTACACTAAGATATGAATTTTTTATAGGNGTTCACTGAGTACTAAGATATTTTTATTTTATTTTTGTGATTTTTCTACACTAAGATATGAATTTTTTATAGGAAGCATTTTCTAAATTATTTAATTCCCTATTTTTCTACTTAAACAAGCGGCGCCGCGTCATCCTCGGTGTCTCCAAAGCTCCACGCGATGTCTTCTGATTTGGCGCCGCCATCTGAGTTAGCCCGCTCTTTATGGACCATGCTCCCATATGGTGCAATTAGAGCCCTCCATTTGATACACGCACGATCCAACGGTTGTGGGTCATCATCCCCAAATAGGCTAACTCGAGAACCGCTCACACTAAAACCTTAAGATCTCCCTCTAGACTCAACCAAATCTCCTCGGATTTGATCTTTTGGACTCGTCTAAGTGAGAAGAACACTTCCATATGGTAAATATGCCATTAAATCAACTCTAGTTAAATGGAGAATGAAAATAAACTTGGGAAGAGGGGGAGTTCAATACCTTTGCTCTGAGAAGGGAAGCTTCAATCAGAGGTGCTTGACACATTTTTGGAGGTCCAAGGAGGCTAGGGATTGAGCCTCTAATTGTGGTGAAAGTTCTAGATCCAAATTTGATCAAGGCCAAATTTGGGTGTTGATCAAAGTCTAGTGTAGAGGCTCTCTGTGANTGGGGTTTTGTCTTATTTCACTGTGGTGAAGGTGTGGTTTAGTTTAATTTGAACTTTGTGCACTATGGAGGTGTGGAGAGTTCTGCCCTGTCTCTACTATGGAGGTGTGGAGAGTTCTGCCCTGTCTCTGACAAGGATTTCAGCTCAAAAATTGAACTCCGGCAATGGGAATTAGGGCAAGGTAGTGGTTGGGTTGCACTGAGGAGGTCTTAAAGAGACTATGGGAACAATTTAGAGGGGTCTCCTTGAGAATATTTTAGCACCTCTATCTTGGCAATAAAGGGGCAATTTTATAGCCATGACCGGAGAGGGGAGCTTAGGGCCTGGTCATGGGTGTAAAATGGTGCTTAGGTGGAGCCTGAGAAGCACTCAAGAACCATTGGGATGAGGTGGCCTCTATGGTTAATATTGGGTTTAGCTCAAGGGTGGTGGCTCTCTATTTGGCCATTTCCTGGCCATCAAGGTGGTTGGCCGGCAAGGGATTGGTCACTTCTTGGCTCAGGAAGGTCAGGGTGTGGCTAATGATGATTAACTCCCTATGACAAAAAATGATGGAGGAGATTTAATGGTTATGGCCTAAAAAAGGGAACCAATCCCGTAATTTGGGGATCCATTGGTCCATTGCATACTTTGGTGGATTTGGGGTGGTTTAGTCTGGTCCTTAGAAGAAGCTTAGTGGCTGTGGAGTCAGAAATTTGGTGACTTTATGGTGGTTAGGCCAATTTTGGTGTATTTGTTCAATTTGGGTCCAAATGGCTAAAAGTTGGGTTTTGGTTAGGCTCTCCTTGAATTTGAGCCTAAATGATTGATCAACATTGAGTAGATGATTGTAATTAAGAGTTTTGGTGAAGGATTGAAATGATTTTGAGTTCAATTGGGGGTTCAATTTGAAGGACTTTGGAAATTTTGTCACTTTGGGCATGTTGGGCTAGACTTGAGTCTAGATTGGGCTAATGTTAAGCTAAGTCCAAATTGATTATTAAAAAATTGTCAACAAGAATGTCATGAAGAGTTTTCAACATGAATTGGGTGCCAATTTTGGGGCAAAGGCATTCAATTTGGTGAAATTTGGGGTATGGCCAATTTGGGGCAAAATTTGGGGTTTTTGGTCTTAAGTCAAAATTAAATTAAATTGAGGCTTCACAAAGGCCAATTTAAGGTCAATTTTGATTTTTAGGATTTTTATGAAGAGTTTAGGATTCAAATTGAGGCCAATGAAGTAGGACATCGGGTTTAATTTGGTGAGATTAAGCATGTAAACTAATTTGGGGTTTTACCTATATCAAAATTGGGCTCAAAGAATGGGCCAATTGAGCTTGAATTTGGTTTAAATTGATCATATGGAAGATGAATTTGAGTTCAGGATTAAATTGGGGGAAATTGGGACCAAATTGATGGACATTGGAGGGTAAATTTAGGGAAATTGGGCCTTTAAAGGCAATTTGAGGGTTTTGGTCAAAAGGATCAAATTGGTCAAATTGTGTCCAATTAAGGGATCCAAATGGGTTTTAGGAATATTTGGAGTGATTTTGGAGGTTTTGGGAAAGTTTGGGGTGCCAAGGGTATTTTTATAATTTTGGCAATTTTAGGGGTATTTGGTAAATTTGGCATTTTGGGTAGTTTTGTGTGATTTGGGTATTTTCAAAAAGTTTGAAATGATTTTTGAGAAAGTTTGGATATTTTGGATGAATTTGAGGATTTTGAAAAAAATTTGGAATTTGGTGGTGTTTAGGTAATTTGGGTAGGTTTGGGGTTAAAAGGCCAAGTTGGATATTTTGAGTAAAATTGGGGAGCTAATCACCATAAATGAGCTATGGAAGAATGGAAACCCCATTTGGGTCCTCTATGTATTGGTCTTAGTTAAACCCTAGCCTAGAGCTAGTTGGTTTTAGGGACCATCTACATGAGTCTCCCAAAGGATCAATGGACCAAAGTTAGGAAAATTTGGGTTTAAGGTTATGAGTAATTGTGAGTGAGAGTGAGTACAAGTGAGTGCCTTAGATCCAGACAAACACTCAGAGTCAACCATAAGGTCAAACAGTCCTATAGGAACTCATCTTGAGCTCCCCCATAATGACCCCACCTACTAAGTGCTAGAGGTTATGACCAATATGTCGAAGTTCAAGTTGAGCAAGTAAGAGCTTAAAATTTCTAAGGGTGAAGGTTCCTCTTCTAGTTTTGTAGGAATAGTCAACAGGAAAGTCCTATGGCTAGACCTTAGGCTACTAGAGAGGAAAAACTAAACCTCAAACAAAAGTAAGGTAAACACCGTACGTCTCCAAAAAATCCAAATCTTATTGTTATTATTGTAAAAATGATGATGATGCTTGAAATCTCCCAAAACTTTTTCCTATTAGTTGACACAAGAGGCTCCAAAATAGCAAAAATGAAAAGGTTGTTGAACCTGCAGAGATGCTTAAGTCTATTAAGTGAGGAAGGGTCAACCACTCTCATAATATTCCAAATCAGAATATTAAACATGATGTCTTAAGTCATTCATCCTAGAAGATATAGAAGAGGTATTTAACTGCTCTACATCAACGTAATAAGTTCCATCTTGTATGCTATTTTCTACATTTATCTATGGTAATTCATTTTTTTCATTTGGCTTTCTTTTTATTGTGTCGTTGAACCAACCATTCATTTTCAAGTGTATTAGTAGCATCCTGAATAGGAATCGGTTCGATGGGAGGAGGAGAATTTGTATTTTCTATGGGAGAGAAGGGGTGAAAGTCATTCAATTGATTCTCTAAATGAGGTTGCGAGTCAGGCACAGAACTGTCAACAGTGTTAATAGGATCATTATCATTTCAACAGTATCCAAAGTATTATTTCCCAACCCATTGTGCAGCACAATAGTTTCTAACTGATCATTTACCAAAATGGTGGGTTGAACATTGTTCAAGTGACCATTTCAAACAACATAAAAGTGTGGCAGTTGAGTAGGAGGTGCTCACCCATCAACAGTTTTGAGATGAGGATACAAACGATAGCAAAGAGGGGTGGAGTGTCTAAACAGACGATAGTGTGAGCAATAAGGAGATCAATGTTCAATCTCAACAGTTTGCCAACAGTATTGATGAACAAAATCTATCCATATTTCATCACAAAAAGATTCAGTAATATCCCTTTTAACAAGTACTCTAGCCTTAGAAGGTCATGTGAGAGAAAAAGTGGAATTATCCATTTTTAGCGGTTTACCATAAGCAACTGCAAGTAAAAATGGCATTTCATGATAAAAGAGGTGAAGATTAAGACCTAGAAAACGGATCCAGAATAATGGGTGGTTCAGTTTTGGTATCAAAATCAACTGACCATTTCAGCACCTTCATAACCCGGTTCTCAATTCTCATCACTCTTCTAGCAAATAGATGTGTGTATTCCTTGTCGTTGAAGAGTTGAATTAGTATATGCCTTCCACCAAGAAGACCTATTTTCCTCCATTCCTTTAAATTCATGATTTCAAACTCCTTTCTTATCACTTCAAGCGTATGATGCCAATATAAAAATTTCCCAACCAGTGCTAATCGACAAGAGGAAGCTAGAAAATTTGTTTCAACATCAGTAATAAACATAACCATCTTCTCATTTTTTACCCATTTTTTTAATAAATTTGTAATCACCCCCCATATTCAAAGAATCATGGAAAGCTTGTGGAAACTAACAAAGTGCCACCACTGCCATTCAAAATAGCATCAACAAGACTTTGAGCATTCGACATCTTAGAAAAAGGAAAAGAGGAATGAAAAAAAAAGAAAAGGAGAGATCTCACCAGAAAGCGAAACCCTAATCCAATGGAACACCATAATCGCCAAAGCAAAGCGAAATAACCCTAACCACCATCATTATATATATATATATATATTGGAAAAAGGAGCATTATTCGGCTCCCTGCATGTTAATACAAAATAAGTACAGAAAAGTTAGGATTGGAGAGGGTCCCCAGATCTATAAAGACAAAAAATAAGAACAATACTCACTCATAAGGGGATATCCCAACCACCTACAAAACCACCCCAAGGCAAAAAAGGGGTATACCATATATGTTTTTTTTTCAAATAAAAGGTAACTATATATATATATATATATATGTACCCTTACAAAATAGAAAAATGTGGGAGGTTTAACTTGTCCCCATGAAGGAGAAAGGATAGAGAAGGAGGAGGTGTAGTAGCAACTATAACTTGTTCTAAGCTTTTGCCAGTGGTGGCCAAATGGTGAGCAGGTACATTACTTTGTTTGTTAATATGTTCAAATTCCACACTCAAGTAGCCCAATGCAGTTTTCATTTTGTTGATCCACCTTCCAATATGCCCTGGGGGATCCACCTCTTTCTACAATATCCTAATACAAGTGTTGGAGTCAGATTCAACAATTAATGGCCAGATTTTACAGTGAATTACAAGCATAATGGCCCAAAAGATTGCAATTATTTCAGCTTCCAAAGCATCCAATGCCCAGGTTGGTGAGGAAAAAAGAAGAACACACTGCCCTTGGGAGTTTCTAATCACTCCCCTAGACCCAGCAGCTCCCCTTAAAAAACTACCATCTGTGTTAACTTTCATCCAACCAACAGGAGGAGCAGACCACACAATAAATGAGAGCTTGAAATTAGACTGATTTTTGCTTTGAGGTGCCCAGTGCCTGAAGAGATTTAGGAAATTGTGATGTTTAATGATTTTCTATATGCAAGAAGTGCAATTAGCTGTAATAGCTTTAGTTAGAGGTAAAGAATCCTCAAATTTAGCTTGATTTTTACCCATCCAATTATACCAAGCAACCACATAAGGGATAACCAATAAATTTATCTTCTGCCACTCTCTCCAACAGGTAGAAAAAAATGTTCCAACAGAGGGTAAGAGTATCAATTCTTAACTGTGCCAATAGATCACTCCAGACTTGTTGAGAGAACCTGCATTTGAAGAAAATGTGATCCAGTGTCTCCTCCTCCTCTTGACAGAGATAACAACAGGAAGGACCTCTAAAGCCTTTTATTTTAAGGATGTCATCAGTGGGGAGCAAGGACTGCCACAGTCTCTAGTAGAAAAATTACGTAGAAGTAGTCAGCTACTTTCTTCATATTTCAATTCCCCATTGAACAATTGGCCAGTGATAGAATTCCTGATATATATAAGCAAAAATTTTCTGTGAGGGAGCTTTTTTAGTGATAATTCTATCTCTTTGACCAGGATAGAAAGGGGTTTTCTTAACTAGCTGAATTTGATCATTATTCAGAATGGTATGTGGTGATCTAGAGTTCCATTGATTTTCAGACCAATAGTCCTTAACCAGATCTTAAAAATTGGGGTTAGAGTTAGAGAACATAGTTTTATCTCTATTCCAAGTCCACCTGTCTAACCAAAAGTTGATTTGTCCTTCCCCCAATTCCTAGATGAAGGTCTTATCAGCCTGTTATCTGACTTCCAAAAGTTTTCCCCAAAGCCTGGAGTCTCCTAGCTTTTTATTAACTAGATTTGGGTGTACAGTTCTACAATACTTCCCCATCATGAAGAGAGCCCATAGATTATCCTGGGCTCTGAATTTAATCCATAATTTGCATAAATTAATGAAACTAAGGTGCTGAAAATCTTTAAATCCCAATCCTATAGCAAAATATGGTTTGCATAATTTCTACCAAGGAAGCCAGTGAACTTGTTTCTTCTGTCCAGCCCATAAGAACTTATTAAAAATTCTCCCCAGCAAGTTTTAAGTGCCTTTCTTCATAGTAAACATTTGAAGAGCACAGGAGGGAAGTGTAGTGAGAATACTCTTGAGAATGTGATTCTTCCTCCATTAGACAAGAATGAATTAGTCCAACATTGAAGTTGATTTTTAATATGATCAACAACATCACTAAACTGAATTTTCTTTGTCTGCACTTAATAAGTTGAACCCCAAGTTATCTGATGGGTAGAGAAGACAAGCTAAATCCAGCATGCCTGGATATCCAGTTTTTCATCTGTGGAGAAATGTTAATGCTAACAAAAATTTGGCATTTTGGTTTATTTAATTCCATACCTGAAGTAAGCTAGAAATGTTTAAGGCCCTTATAAAAAATTTTGTAGCACTCTTAGTGGCATTAAAGAAGATTATCACATCATCAGGATAAGAAAGATGGTTGATGCACACATTTGATCTGTGTTGATAGGACAAATGAGGTGATGTTGAGAACAGTTGATTCAAAATCCTGGAGAAGAAATCCATAGCCAAAATGAAAACTAAGGGGGATAAATGGTCCCCTTGCTTAATCCCTCTTGAAGCTGAGAAGAAGTCGTGGCAGCTACCATTAACAAGCATAGAATGATTATTACAATGAAGCCATCTTTTAATAAGTAAAATTAAATCCTCAAGAAAACTCCTTGCAGCAAGAGTTTCTAAGATGAAGTCCCAATTAATTGTGTCATAAGGCTTCTTGATATCCAATTTGTAGCTAACATTTCCTCCCCTATACTTCCTGTCAAAATTTAACAGCATTTCTTGTGCAAGTAAAATGTTATCAGATATGGTTCTCTCTTGACAAAAGCTGCTTATTAGAAAAAATTAGCTATTGAAGGTGGGGTTGAATTCTAGATACCAATACCTTGCTGATTACTATGGTTATAACATTAGTTAAGCTAATGGGTCTAAAATCCCCCCCAATCTTTTCAGATTTGTTTTTTGGAATCAAATTAATGGTTGAGGAAGTAAAATATCTAGGTGGATCAATACCTCTAAAAAAATTTTGAACAGCTGAAATGAAATCCTCCTTAATCACAGTCCAGGAGACCTTATAAAAATTGGTTGTGAAGCCATCAGATCCAGCTGTCTTGTGCCCATAAATGATTTCAAGAGCAGCTTCAATTTCTAATTCAGAAGGGATCTAAGCAATTTGCAGATTGCTAACATACTCTTGACAGTCTACAAAAATATTGGCATCAATATTGGTTCTGGTTAAAGGATGGGAATTTAATATTTGCTAAAAATACTGGACAACATTTTGAGTAATATCCTCAGCCTCAGTTAAACTTTTCCCTTTAGAGTTTTTTATTTCAAGAATCATATTGCATTTCCTCCTGAACTTGATGCAAGCATGGTAGAAGCTTGAATTTTCGTCTCCCTCGATGAATTTGGTGATAGCTGCCTTTTGTTTTAAAAATGCTTCATTATAAGTAATCTGTATAAGAAGTTATTCATTAGCTCTATATTGATCCTTTTCAGACTTTAAGCCTTTATGAAAATCCTCTTCAATACTGAGAAATTTGTTCTAAGAAACTTTAAAATTTTTATTTACATTCCCAAATGTATTCCAGTTCCATTTCTTTAGGTGATTGGCCACTTTCTTTTGTAGCTGCCACAAATTCTCCCAAGGCCCTTTATCCTCACTGACCAGCCAAGATTTTGAAACTTCACTAAGGAATTCAGGGTTGAGAGTCCACATATTTTGAAATCTAAAAGGAGAGCCTACAGACTTGGTAGAATTCTGAATGGAGCAAAGTAAAGGTCTATGGTCAGACCCTGCCATGGCAATGTGTGTAATAATTGTATAGGGAAAGGTTTGAAGCCAGTTTGAATTTCCCAACATTTTATCAAGTCTTTCCCACAAAGATCCCCTTCTCCAAGTGAACTTAGGCCCATAAAAACCCAGATCAAATAAGTGAGCATCCATGAGAAAATCATTGAATATGTTCATTGTTGATTGTAGAGGAGGCCAGCCACCTCTTTTTCAGTAGGAGAGGTAATACAATTAAAGTCCCCCCCCCCCTCCAATCCAAAAGGAGTTGATAGAGTGGCTAATGTTCAAAAGCTCCATCCAAAGATTTTCCTGCTATCTTGAAATACACCTAGCAAATATGAAAGTGGAAAAACCCACTTGAGTACCAACCTTAAACTGAATATGCATATTTGGGGATTGTTCAGCAAAACTGTCAACTGTAACTCAACTCTAGCAAACAACCAGATTTTGTTATTAGAATTAGAAAAATGAGAAAATTTAGGAAATTTCCTAATAATATTAATAGAATGCTTAATAACCATTGGTTCCAAAATAGTAAAACACCAAAATTTATGTGATATCACAAGATTCATTAGTCTTGTGAGAGAATTTGGGTGAGCAGCACCACTAATGTTCCAACACAAGAAGTTGATCATTGTGAAATGGTTCTCCCTTTCCCTCTGGTTCTTGGGTATGAATCTATAAGCTAGTTGTTAGGAGGTACATCCAGTTAGTGAGCTTCCTGCACCTGCTTTTGTTCCATATTCCCTTTCTTCTTCTTATTGCTTCTTTAGACTTGCCACCTTTAAGTTAAAACCTCTGATAATAAATTAATTATAGGATTGTCAACTTTGTGAGGATTGATATCTAACTGACTTCTTTCAGCATGGTCAGTCCCCCCATGATTGTCTTCCATCACCTATTCTTAGGGACAATAATTATAGAATTGTTACTTTGATTAGATTCCTCCTCCAGTATGCTAGTCAAACTTGGTAAGACCTCCCTTTCATTACCTCTATTAGTATTAATACTATCATTTTCAGTTTATCTTCTTTGTTCCTTGTCCAAAGAGATATCAGCCCCTCCCTGAGTAACCTTAGGCTGGGTAGCAATTTTTTTGGTAGATGGATGTAGCCTATAACATTTTTCCAAATTGATCCCAAACATTCTGGAATGAGGGAAAAATAGAGGTCTTTGTTTCATAACAATATTTTGCCAAAATCCTTCCTTCTGAGTTCCAGTCCAAATTATCTTTACATCAGGTAGTGTTATGTCTCTTTCCACCATTACTCTAGCACCAGTTGGCATTGCCATATTATAGGTTGGAGCATCCACTTTCAAAGGACAACCAAGTATCCTCCCTATGCTGAACAAGACATTTTGGTGGTAATATTGTATTGGGAGATTAGGAAATTTAAACCATATTGGTACAATAGGGGCCCCTTTACTTGGCTCAAACCCAAGTGTCCATTTTAACAGTTTCATTGGAGTTCCAACTATCAAAAGAGTCTGTTTTGCAAAAACTCTAGCATAATCCTCTTTATTAGACAGTTTGATTAGAAGATTTCTTCCATCCATCAATCCAAGCTGCCAAGCATCAGTGAGCTGAAGGTCATCAAAAAATTTTCTAACAAAATCCATCTTTGGGTGGCCAAACTAAAATTTGCCTTTTAAAGTAAATTAATAGACTCATTTAAAGATTGAATCTCCCCAGGAGTAAACAAAATCGCAGGTTCTCCCTCCTTGACACCAATAGGAGACAAATAAGGGCAAGCCCCTTGCCAATAACAGCATCATGTAAAGCTTCAGGGAAAACCAAATGTTCAAAATTTTTTGGTAAGTCCTGCCCTTTACCAACAACACCAGCATAAGTGGCGTTGGTCCATTGGGCAGTAGCATCCACACTAATAGGGTTAAACTCCATTAAGCTAGCCCCAACACCCACAAATCAGAGAAATCATGAGGGAACAAACTCTTAGTGCCAAAGAGTTAGATATCCACTCCCACAACCAATGGAACAGTAACTGGTTCGAAAATAGAAAACTCATAGCAAAAACTAGAGATAGAAAACCACCTGCCTTCCTTCTTCAGCCAACAAGCAGGGAGAAAACAATAACTTAGCACCCTCATCCACCACCAAGAACAACACCACCAGAAAGAAGCCATTAGAAACCAAACCCTAGCAGAGTTATAGACGCCACCTTCCTCACAGTCNCAAAAATAAGGAGGGAGAGAGGATCCCCACTAAAAAAAAAACATGAAATCCTAGGGGTTCCTCTCCCCGCATTACAACTCTACACAAAAATTGAAAAAAAAGGATAACAAAGGGTAAAATAGCTCCAAAATACATGTGTCCTAGCCAAAATGTATACCAATTGAAAGATGTAAAGCCCATATAGACAAGTAAAAAAAAGAAAGCAAAAAAAAAACAACAGTGCAAATTGTATGGCCAAAAATCCCTATCCAAACAGTTGTGGGTTGAAGAAACAAAAAAAAAACCACATACAGTGCATCCATATAGCTGTGAGAGCCTAAAAAAAGATAGCTAGTGAAAAACCTGTGAGTAAACCTGCAAATGAAAAGGTCATAGAGTGGCAGAAGATCATGCTCTAATATATGAGGAATCTAATTTATCCTCAAGCAGGAATTTCCTTAACATATATGGGGGGTGGAGGCCAACAAAGATCCTTGCATGACCCATTTTGGACAAATAATCAGCCAGAGCATTACCTTCCCTATATGTGAAGGAAAAATGAGCCTGTAGATAATGAGTAGATAGCATATGCCAGATACGATTAAACAAGTAAAGTAAATTCCAAAAGGGGGCAGTACTCCTACTAAGCATATTGTAAATCAACATAGAATCAGTTTCAAAGACTAGGTAGGTGAAATTGTAAATTGCAATGATCTGAATAGCAAACAAAATAGCCCACCCTTCAGCTTCAATGGGGCTTTGAGCATAAACAGAAGAGGAAAAGTAACAAATTAAGTTTCCAAAAGAATTTCTGAAAATACCACCCGCACCAGCATAATTAGGAATCCAGCTCCCATCAATATTGATCTTTACCCAACCATGTGTAGGGGGTTGCCATCTAACAAGTAGATGCCTTCCACCCATACCCTAGTCATAGCAGAACTAGTTAACGGACTTCCCAAACTGTGCAAGGCTTTAAAAAATAAGAGAGAATATAGGAGACAGTGAGGGAAGGATGGGTGGGGGAATTTACATGTTTATGCCCATTTTTGGCTAACCATAAAAACCATAAAACCACTAAAGGAAATGAGAGCAGGTTCTTATTAAAATTATTTGAAGCTTTCCAAGCAGCCAAAATGCCTTCCAAAGTACAAGTATGCGTCCATTTAACCTGAAAGAAATTCCCAAGAATCTGCCAGACAGTATGGGAAAAGGAACATTCAAAGAAGAGATGTCTGATAGTCTCTTCACCACATTTGCATAAATAAAACATAGAAGCCAATCTCAGCCCCTTTAATTTAAAGATATCATCAAGAGGAAGCAATGAGAAGAAAAACCTCCACAAAAAGAAGGATATAGAAGGGGACATATAACCATGCCATAATAAATGACCCCATTTCCAGTTTTTAAAGTTATGCATATTATAATAAAGCATTTTAAAAGCAGAGGCATTAGTAGAGAATTTCTTGATATGCTTGTCAGGCTTATCAGGGCATAAAGGGATTTTAGCAATAGGAGCAGCATTTTCGCCCAATAGCTCCCTTAATTTGCTCATGTCTCAATGATTGTTAATCGAGCAATTAGAGACCAACATGTCACTTAACAAATTAGAATCCCATCATGAAGATTAGAAATCCCCCATTGTTCATGCCAAAAGGATACCTTTCCCTCGTCAATGTCCTAGAAAATTAATTGATTAGCCACATATCTAGCCTTTAAAATGGCTTTCCAATTTTTAGAAACCCCAACTTTCCATTTAACTGAGGATGGGTGTTGATGAGAGCAGAACTTATGAAACAAATACTAAGCCCAAAGGGATGATCCAAGTCTAAATTTAAACCACAACTTACACATATTAATATCAAGAATGTGCTGTAAAGTTTTGAAGCCCAAACCACCAGATAGACGAGGCTTTCACACTTTATGCCAATTTGTCTAGATTTTAGAGGAGCCCTCACCATCTCAAAGAAATTTAATAAAAATATGCTCTAAATATTTTTGTGTACTCTTTTCATAGTGAGAACTTGCATAGTATATAGAGGAATGGAGTGAAGAACACTTTGTAACAAAGTTAATCTCCCCCCAAAAGAGAGAAAAACATTTCTCCAATCATGAATTCTAGATTTAATTTTATCCAGAACAACATCAAATTGTGCTCGTTTCCTTCTACTTCGCAGGAGGTTAATACCAAGATACATTAAAGGAAGAGAAGCTTCAAAAAATGTAGTATAAGATGTGGCCCAAGTGGTAATAGCAAAAGAAACAGAATTCCCAAAATAAAGATGGCATTTGGCTTTGTTAAAAAGAAGACTAGAGTTTTTTTGAAATACATTAAGGTATTTTAATAAAATTTTGAGTGAATCCTTGGAAGCATTAGAAAAAATGATAGCATCATCAACATATGCTAAATGACTGACCAACTCCTTTAATTTATGCCTGTATTGTACATGAGGATGTTTGTCATGCATGCTATTAATAAGGCGAGAGAAATAATCAAAGGTCATGATGAAAATTTTAGGAGAGAGGGGGTCTCCTTGTTTGATGTCTCTTTGGGCAGAAAAAAACCATATGACTTGCCATTAACTAAGACACTGTAAAAGTTGTTTTCCAACCAACATTTAATCAATGTGCAGAACTTAGTATCAAAACCTCTAGCTTTCAAAATGTTGAGAATAAAATTCTAATTAATTGTATCAAAAGCTTTTTTTAGATCAAGCTTGAGAATCAAATTACAGCCTCTACACTTCCTGTCAAGATCTTCAACCAATTCTTGAGCAAGGAGGATATTATCACAAATCTCTCTATCATGATTGAAAGCTAATTCTTGGGGAGAGATAAGTTTAGAAAGATGTGGTTGAGGTCGAATGACTATAAACTTGCAGATAACTTTAGAAATAACTTAAGTAAGTGATAACGGTCTAAGGTTATCCAAGCATGTTCTTACATTAGATTTTAAGATAAGCACAATTAAGGAAGAAGAGAAAAACTTCCTTGAAGTATTACCCATAAAAAAGCTTTGAATAGTAGCAACGATCTCTTTATGAATTATATCCCAACACTAAATATAAAAGGAGGAATTAAAGCCATTAGGACATGGAGCTTTATTAGCATTAATAGACTTAAGAGTAGTGAAGATCTCCTGTTCAGTAGGAATGTCAGCAAGGTACAAACCAACCACATAATCCCTATCTTTGACAAAATAATCACTATTTATAAGTGTGATCTACTGGTTAGATGCAAACAAATCAGTAAAATATTGAAAAACATTTTTACCAATCTCCCCTTCATCAGTAATGATGTCACCATTTGGCTTTTTGATCTTCAAGATGAAATTGATATTTCTTCTATGTTTAATGGAAGCATAAAAGTACTTGGTATTACGATCGCCACACTTAAAATGGATATCATTTGCTTTTTGTTGTGGAAAATGTTCCTCCATGGTAATTGCATAAAGTAATATGGAATAGTTATAAGCCACCTCATTAACCAGCTGAGGATCAGAGATAACCATAGCTTCAAGGGCATCAACTGTAGCTTGAGCTTTAAGAACTTTTTTATGAACAATGCCAAAGACTTGGGAATTCCACCTTTTCAGAGCACGAGCAACTTTTTTATGAAGTTGCCAAAGAATATACCAAGGGTCTCCCACTCCCTCAAAATTCCAAGCCTATTAAACAATGCTAAAAAAAGAGTCTTATGATTAGTCTAAACAATAAAAATTTTGAAATAGTAATGCTGATTTTTATCATTGAAAGCCAAAGTGAGCAAAATAGGATTATGATCATATGAAAAGTAATTCAAATGTCCCAACATGTTAACAGGAAAATAATTGGAGAAGTGATGGTTACCAAAAAACCTATCCAACCATTGAGACAAAGTTCCTCTTCTCCAAGTATATGGAGTGCCAGTAAAACCCAGATCAAAAAGCCCTGCATCACAAATTTTGCCACAAAAACAATTGATAAGTTGAGTATCACATTTACCTCCACCCCTCCATTCAATCGATTTCATAATCATGTTAAAATCAGCACCAACCAACCAATTGTCATTAATAATGTCTCCCATGTGAACTAGTTGATCCCAAAGCATAAATTTTTCCTGAAGTGTAGAGCTAGCATAAAAAAAGGTGGCCCAGCCATGATACTCCTCCAAATGATAATTGAGAAGAATAATTTGATCATTATCTTGAATGATATTGATGTTGACATTGGGTTTCCAAAAAAGCCATGTCTTACTATTTTTAATGTAGAAAGTACTGTAATTTTTAAAATGCTTGATAATTCTATCCTTGCTAGTAGTAGCCATAGGCTCAAAAATAGCAGAAAAATAAAGTTTATGGACCCTATAGAGATGTTTTAATCTATTAAGGGAGGAAGGGTCCGCCACTCCCCTAATATTCCAGCACATCACATTAAACATTATGTCACAGGTCAGCCCTTCTAGATGATCTAGAAGGACTGCCAACATGAATATTATCCCCATCAGAGTAATAAGTACCTTCTTGTAGAATATTGCTTTGTTTCAATTGTGAGAGCTCATTATTCCTTTTATTTTTCTTTCTCTGTGATTTCTGGACTAGCCATTCATGTTCTAAATTATTAACCACCTCCTGTATCAAATTAAGAGAAACTGCTTTAGCAGGAACATAATCATTATCATTGGGAGTTGCCAAAATGGGTTGAGGGGAAGGTAGTAGATGCCCATCCATAACAGCAGTAGGTGCCCGAGGGTTTGAATTGGATTCCTGCAGAACATCATTTGAATTCCTCTCCATGTTCAAGGTTAAAGCAACATTTGCATCTTGCAAACTAATGTCAAGTAAGCTAGCATTAGAATAAGGTAAAACTATTTCAGAAGTTGGTGGGATAGATTCAGTGGATAATTGGCTTGCTAAGGGATCATCAATAGCTGAAGGAAAATCAAGATTGTGCTTCTCGACATGCAAGGGTGTAGGAGCAATACCAGTATTTCCAAGAACATCAGTATTAGAAATTTCCAATACCAAGGGAAAGTGAGCAGTGTAAGTTCTCCTAGGACCAGCCCTCAATTGTGGATTAAGATGGTAGCAATGAGTAGATGAATGCCCAAACATTCGGCAGTGAGGATAATAATATGGATGGCACTTCAATAGATTGCCAATAAACTTGATGTTGATAACCTATCTAGACCTCATCACAAAAGGGTTGAGTGATGTCGTGTTCAACTAAAACCCCATCTTCAGAAGGTCTAGTGAGAGTGAAAGTGGGAATATCCAATTGTAGTGGTTTACCATAGGCAGTAGTGAGAGAAAAAAATTTGTGAGTAAACAAATGAAGTTTTAGACCAGGGAAATGTATCCAAACAGGGATTATAAGAGGTTCAATCTTAGGATCAAAAGCCACAATCCATTTCAAAATTTTCATGTAATTGTCTTCGATATGAATCATTATCCGGGCAAAAATACGTGTGTAGTCTTCATCATTCGAAAGCTGTATCAAAATATTCTTCCAAGAGCCTTTGAGTTTCATAAGTTTGAATTCCTTTTAAATAAACTCAAGTTTAGGATGACCATATTGAAACTTACCAACATGTGCAAGTCGATAAGAGGAGGCAAGAATATTAGTATCAACATCTATCAATTAAAGAGTAAATTTCCCATTCTTTCTTGCAGTAGGCTTAATAAAGTTGTAATCACCACCAACATTCAAAGTTTCATGGAACTCTTGGGGAAAGAGGCGTGAGAAATTAGAATCGGAAGTCCCGCCACCAGCCGCAGCGGTGGTGAAACTTTTATCTAGAGGCATCCTATAGAGCAATTAATGACAAGAAGAACATACCAGAGAAAAACAAGAAAGAGCTCATTCGAGCAAGCAGCTGAAGAGGAATCCATGATTGCCAAAGCAAAACCTAGCCACCAGCATCCTCAAAAACCGTATGTGTATATATATATATATATATATATA
>JXCR01146054.1:52999-70806 GCA_002079205.1 Phalaenopsis hybrid cultivar
GTCCATTTCCACAATTAGTAGGTTCCATCCCATAACAACAGCTGTTTGAAGAGCCCATACCATAGCTAAGGCTTCAGCCTGCAAAGCATTGAGAGCATCAGTGGGAGATTGAAAAAATAGTAGGCATTCCCCAACATTATTTCTGAAAATCCCCCCAATACCAGCAGTGTGTCTTCTATAACTCCCATCAGTGTTGATTTTGATCCAAGGGTAGGAAGGTTTCCTCCAATGGAACAACAGAAATTTTGATTTGGCAGAAGAAACTTGAGTATTAAATATTTGGGAGCACCCAGAAACTTTAATCTTATACCCCATGAGATTGATTATCTTAAGAGTATATGCCAAGCAGTTGGTAACAATTTGTGTAGCACTTTAGGTTTTCCCCTCATATTTATTGTTATTTCTTGCCATCCAGATGAACCATGTAGTAATAAAGGGGATTATTTCAGCATGGTTATCTTTCCAAATCCTCCAGCAGTTAAGGAAGTTTCCAAAATTTAGTAAATGGGAAGGGAGACTAAGATTAGCAACTACCTGTGTCCAAACCCCTTGAGCAACAGGACAAGAGAAAAACACATGATTTAAGGATTCCTCTTGTTGGCAACAGAAAGTACATCCTGAAGGTCCTTTTAGACCCTTGAGTTTGAATATATCATCAGTGGGAATAATATTATGAAAACATCTCCAGGTGAAGAAGGACATAAAGGGGTTGAGGTATTGCATCCATATGACATTACCCCAATCCTTATGATGTCAATTGTATAATTGAGAATATTCAAATTTGGTAAAAGAGGTATGAGGAGGGTTGTTAGTCACAATTATATCTAGTTTCAGGATGGCGGCTAGGTTTCCCTATGCTCTGCTAGGGTTTCTGCGAAATGGATGAATGCTGTCAAGATTGAGAAGCTAATTTTGGTTTTCTTTGGCTAATATTTTTTGCTTTAGTGTGTTTGTAGTGTTTGTTATACTCTCTTCTATGTTTGCTAAGCTTTCCTCTCTTCCTGGGCTATTGGTGTTTCAAATATTAATGTTCCATTGCTTCGGGGCTTCTGGTGGAAGCTTGTGATGTGGAGCTTCCTTTTGCTGTTGTCTGATCTTGGTTTTCAATTTTAGTGTGCTTGGAGGTTTTCATCTTGTTTCTGTTAATTTTGCTGGCTCTATCTGTTCACTGGGTGGTTGAAGGTTTTAATCCACTCATCTTTTGGACTGTTGCTTCTTCTCTTCTATTTCTCCTGGGCTCACTGATGGCTGAACCAAACAATCTGGATCTGGCTACTAATATCCAGTGGTCAAAGGCCACTTTTGTAGACATAGTGGGGAAGGGTTTTGAGACAATTAAAAATTATGATGATTTAGTCTTTTCTCAAGCTTACCATGAGGGTGTTGACCCTTATCTAAGTTTATTGTAAGGAAAGGGAGAAAGATGGACATATTTTACTCTAAAGAAGACATCCATGGTCTTACTGACAATTGTAATTTTACTCTTATAGGGAAGTTCCAATTGGGTCACCCCAAGATGGAATTTATTAGGAAATTTTTTGACAGTCTGAAATTCAATGGGCCTTGGAGAGTGGGTTTATTGGATGGTAGACACATTCTAATAAACCTATCCAGAGAAGAGGACTATGCTAGGCTATTTTCTAAACAGTCCATACTGATAGAAGGAATTGCTATGAAGCTTCTTAAGTGGACACCATATTTTGATCCAAGCAAAGAATTACCTATATTTCTCATCTGGTTCAGCTGTCTGGTATGAAGCTGCATTTCTGCAATCATAAGGTGTTGTTTAATATTGGTTTGGCTTTAGGGAGGCCTATCAAGCTTGATGTGCCCACATTTAATCTATACAGACCATCAGTGGCCAGGATCTTGATTGAAAGGGACATTACTCTCCCTGTTGTGGAGGATATTTGGCTTGGTATTGAAAATAATGGTTATTAGCAAAAAATTATTACTGAACAAAGACCCTATTATTGTCACCATTGTAAAATTTTTAGACATACTGAGAACAAGTGCTTCAGACTCCATCCCAACTTGAGGAAAAGGCAAAAAGCCTGTGGGGAAAGGGAAGAGAGGGGGATTGTGGTGGAGAATGAATCAAATGGTGACAAACATGAAGATATTGAACCTTCTAAAGGTGCAGAGGTTGTGGTGTCTAATTCCAACCCAGTCAGGGATGGTTTGAATACCATTATTTGGGATCCATTGACCAGTGCTCAGGGTAAGGCTTCACAACACAATAGCTATAATGATGGGGAAGGTGTTAGAACTAATGAAGTCTTATTGGAGAGGGTTCCCCAACTTGTTGAGACTGTGCTCAGTGAAGAGGTGGTTAATAATCAGATGTTGGTTACACAACCTATTGTGGAGGGGTCCCAAGAGGATGATGGAGAACCTCAATGGGGAGGATCTCTGGATAATAATTTAATAAAGCAGATGATGTGGCTTTAGAAGAGGACTTACAAATCCAAAATTCTAAAAAGAAAAAGAATACTATACAGGAACTAAAGAATTTGGTTAGTAATCCTTCCTCAGTGGGGGATGGATCTTCTCAGCATGCTCCTATTTAGGTCATAACTAGAAGGAGGGGGAAATCAACTTCCTTTAGTTGATGAAATTTCTATATTGTAATGTTAGGGTATTGGCTCATCCTAGATCCCTTAATAGAATTCTTGCTCTCAATAGGATGCACAAATTTTGGATTATTGCTATTATGGAACCCTTAGTTTCTAAACATCTCCAAAGAATTATCAATAAGTTCTATGGTTTTCAGTTTTTCTCTAATTTGAGTAATAAATGTTATTAGGGACAATGAGCAGCTCCTTCATTTAAGCTTATCTTTGGGGGAGTTCAATGACCTGACCACTTTTATTTATGTAGGTTGTTCAGTTGTGGCTAGACAAGAATTATGGTGTTAGTTGTTGGATATCAGCAGTAATCTGAGCTCCTTTTGGCTTGTGGGGGGAGATTGTCAGACTTGAATATCATTAGTTCTTTCAATGAAAATATTCAGAAGGCAATCTTGTTTGAATTAGGGGTTTCTTGGACCCAAATATACTTGGAGGAGAGGGAATGTATGGGAAAGATTAGATAGAATTCTTGTCAANTTACAAAAATCAGGAGGGAGAGAGTATCCCCACTAAAAACAAAAAAAAACATGAAATCCTAGGGGTTCCTCTCCCCGCATTACAACTCTACCCAAAAAATTGAAAAAAAAAGGATAATAAAGGGTAAAATAGCTCCAAAATACATGTGTCCTAGCCAAAATGCATACCAATCAAAAGATGTAAAGCCCATATAGACAAGTAAAAAAAAAAAAAAGAAAAAAAAAACAATAGTGGAAATTGTATGGCCAAATATCTCTATCCAAACAGCTGTGGATTGAAGAAACCAAAAGAAACCACATACAGTGCATCCATATAGTTGTGAGAGCCTAAAAAAAGTCAGCTAGTCAAAAATCTGTGAGTAAACCTGCAAATGAAAAGGTCATAGAGTGGCAGAAGATCATGCTCTAATATATGGGGAATCCAATTTATCCTTAAGCAGGAATTGCCTTAACATATATGGGGGTGGAGGCCAACAGAGATCCTTGCATGACCCATTTTAGACAAATAATCAGCTAGGGCATTACTTTCCTATATGTGAAGGAAAAATGAGTTTGTAGATAATGAGTAGATAGCAGATGCCAGATACGATTAAACAAGTAAAGTGAATTCCAAAGGGGAGCAGTACTCCTACTAAGCATATTGTAAATCAACATAGAATCAGTTTCAAAAACTAGGTAGGTGAAATTGTAAATCGCAGTGATCTGAATAGCAAACAAAATAGCCCACCCTTTAGCTTCAATGGGGCTTTGAGCATAAACAGAAGAGGAAAAGTAACAAATTAAGTTTCCAAAAGAATTTCTGAAAATACCACCCGCACCAACATAATTAGGAGTCCAGCTCCCATCAATATTGATCTTGACCCAACCATGTGTAAGGGGTTGCCATCTAACAAGTAGATTCCTTCCATCCATACCCTAGTCATAGCAGAACTAGTTAATGGACTTCCCAAACTGTGCAAGGCTTTAAAAAATAAGAGAGAATGTAGGAGGCAGTGAGGGAAGCATGGGTGGGGGAATTTACATGTTTATGCCCATTTATGGCTAACCATAAAAACCATAAAACCACTAAAGGAAAGGAGAGCAGGTTCTTATTAAAATTATTTGAAGCTTTCCAAGCAGCCAAAATGCCTTCCAAAGTACAAGTATGCGGCCATTTAACCTGAAAGAAATTCCCAAGCATCTGCCAGACAATATGGGAAAAGGAACATTCAAAGAAGAGATGTCTGATAGTCTCTTCACCACATTTGCATAAATAAAACCTAGAAGCCAATCTCAGCTCCTTTAATTTAAAGATATCATCAAGAGGAAGCAATGAGAAGAAAAACCTCCACAAAAAGAAGGATATAGAAGGGTACATATAACCATGCTATAATAAATGACCCCATTTCCAATTTTCAAAGTTATGCATATTATAATAAAGCATTTTAGAAGTAGAGGTATTAGTACAGAATTTCTTGATATGCTTGTCAGGCTTATCAGGGCATAAAGGGATTTTAGCAATAGGAGTAGCATTTTCGCCCAATAGCTCCCTTAATTTGCTCATGTCCCAATGATCGTTAATCGAGCAACTGGAGACCAACATGTCACTTAACAAATTAGAATCCCATCATGAAAATTAGAAATCCCCCAGTGTTCATGCTAAAAGGATACATTTCCCTCGCCAATGTCCTAAAAAATTAATTGATTAGCCACATATCTAGCCTTTAAAATGGCTTTCCAATTTTTAGAAACCCCAACTTTCCATTTAACTGAGGATGGGTGTTGATGAGAGTAGAACTTATGAAACAAATTCTAAGCCCAAAGGGATGAGCCAAGTTTAAATTTAAACCACAACTTACACATATTAATATTAAGAATGTGCTGTAAATTTTTAAAGCCCAAACCACCAGAGAGACGAGGCTTTCACACTTTATGCCAATTTGTCCAGATTTTAGAGGAGCCCTCACCATCTCAAAGAAATTTATTAAAAATATGCTCTAAATCTTTTTGTGTACTCTTTTTCATAGTGAAAACTTGCATAGTATATAGAGGAATGGAGTGAAGAACACTTTGTAACAGATTTAATCTCCCCCCAAAAAGAGAGAAAAACATTTCTCCAATCATGAATTCTAGATTTAATTTTATCCACAACAACATCAAATTGTTTTTGTTTCCTTCTACCTCGCCGGAGGTTAACACCAAGATACATTAAAGGAAGAGAAGCTTCAAAAAATGTAGTATAAGATGTGGCCCAAGTGGTAATAGCAAAAGAAACAGAATTCCTAAAATAAAGATGGCATTTGGTTTTGTTAAAATGAAGACTAGAGTTTTTTTGAAAGACATTAAGGTAGTTCAATAAAATTTTGAGTGAATCCTTGGAAGCATTAGAAAAAAATGATAGCATCATCAGCATATGCTAAATGACAGACCAACTCCTTTAATTGATGCTTGTATTGCACATGAGGATGTTTTTCATGCATGCTATTAATAAGGCGAGAGAAATAATCAAAAGCCATGATGAAAATTGTAGGAGAGAGGGGGTCTCCTTGTTTGATGTCTCTTTGGGCAGAAAAAAGCCATATGACTTGCCATTAACTAAGACACTGTAAAAGTTGTTTTCCAACCAACATTTAATCAATGTGCAGAACTTAGTATCAAAACCTCTAGCTTTCAAAATGTTGAGAATAAAATTCTAATTAATTGTATCAAAAGCTTTTCTTAGATCAAGCTTGAGAATCAAATTACCGCCTCTACACTTCCTGTCAATATCTTCAACCAATTCTTGAGCAAGGAGGATATTATCACAAATCTCTCTATCATGAATGAAAGCTAATTCTTGGGGAGAGATAAGTTTAGAAAGATGAGGTTGAGGTCAAATGACTATAAACTTGCTGATAACTTTAGAAATAACTTAAGTAAATGATAAAGGTCTAAAGTTATCCCAGCATGCTCTTACATTAGATTTTAAGATAAGCACAATTAAGGAAGAAGAGAAAAACTTCCTTAAAGTATTACCCATAAAAAAGTTTTGAATTGTAGCAACGATCTCTTTATGAATTATATCCCAACATTGAATATAAAAGGAGGAAGTAAAGCCATTAGGACATGGAGCTTTATTAGCATTAATTGACTTAAAAATAGTGAAGATCTCCCGTTCAGTAGGAATGTCAGCAAGGGACAAACCAGCCACATAATCCCTATCTTTGTCAAAATAATCACTATTTATAGGTGTGATCTACTGGTTAGATGCAAACAAATCAGTAAAATATTGAAAAACATTTTTACCAATCTCCCCTTCATCAGTAATGATGTCACCATTTGGCTTTTTGATCTTCAAGATGAAATTGATATTTCTTATATGTTTAATAGAAGCATGAAAGTACTTGGTATTACGATCGCCACACTTAAAATGGATATCATTTGCTTTTTGTTGTGAAAAATTTTCCTCCATGGTAATTGCATCAAGTAATATGGAATAGTTATAAGCCACCTCATTAACCAGTTGAGGATCAGAGATAACCATAGCTTCAAGGGCATCAACTGTAGCTTGAGCTTCAAGAACTTTTTTATGAACAATGCCAAAGACTTGGGAATTCCACCTTCTCAGCGCACGAGCAACTTTTTTATGAAGTTACTAAAGAATATACCAAGGGTCTCCCACTCCCACAAAATTCCAAGCCTATTAAACAATGCTAAAAAAAATGTTATGATTAGTCTAAACAATAAAAATTTTGAAATAGTAATGCTGATTTTTATCATTGAAAGCCAAAGTGAGCAAAATAGGATTACGATCATATGAAAAGTAATTCAAATGTCTCAACCTGTTAACATGAAAATAATTGGATAAGTGATGGTTACCAAAAAACCTATCCAACCATTGAGACAAAGTTCCTCTTCTGCAAGTGTATGGAGTGCCAGTTAAACCCAGATCAAAAAGCCCTGCATCACAAATTTTGTCACAGAAACAATTGATAAGTTGAGTATCACATTTACCTCCACCCCTCCTTTCAGTCGGTTTCATAATCATGTTAAAATCACCACCAACCAACCAATTGTCATTAATAATATCTCCCATGTGAACTAGTTGATCCCAAAGCATAAATTTTTCCTGAAGTGTAGAGCTAGCATAAAAAAAGGTGGCCCAGCCATGATACTCCTCCAAATGATAATTGAGAAGAATAATTTGATCATTATCTTGAATGATATTGATGTTGACATTGGGTTTCCAAAAAAGCCATATCTTGTTATTTTTAATGTAGAAAGTATTGTAATTTTTAAAATGCTTGATAATTCTATCCTTGCTAGTAGTAGCCATAGGCTCAAAAATAACAGAAAAATAAAGTTTATGGACCCTGCAGAGATGTTTTAATCTATTAAGGGAGGAAGGGTCCGCCACTCCCCTAATATTCCAGCACATCACATTAAACATTATGTCATAGGTCAGCCCTTCTAGATGATCTAAAAGGACTACCAACATGAATATTATCCCCATCAGAGTAATAAGTACCGTCTTGTAGAGTATTTCTTTGATTGAATTGTGAGAGCTCATTATTCCTTTTATTTTTCTTTCTCTGTGATTTCTGGACTAGCCATTCATGTTCTAAATTATTAACCACCTCCTGTATCAAATCAAGAGAAACTGCTTTAGCAGGAACATAATCATTGTCATTGGGAGTTGCCAAAATGGGTTTAGGGGAAGGTAGTAGATGCCCATCCACAACAGCAGTAGGTGCCCGGGAGTTCAAATTAGATTCCTGCAGAACATCATTAGAATTCCTCTCCATATTCAAGTTTAAAGCAACATTTGCATCTTGCAAACTAATGTCAAGTAAGCTAGCATTAGAATGAGGTAAGACTATTTCAGAAGTTGGTGGGATAGCTTCAGTGGATAATTGGCTTGCTAAGGGATCATCAATAGCTGAAGGAAAATCAAGATTGTCCTTCTCGACAGGCAAGGGTGTAGGAGAAATACCAGTATTTCCAGGAACATCAGTATTAGAAATTTCCAATACCAAGGGAAAGTGAGCAGTGCCAGTTCTCCTAGGACCAGCCCTCAATTGTGGATTAAGATGGTAGCAATGAGTAGATGAATGCCCAAACATTTGGCAGTGAGGATAATAATATGGATGGCACTCAATTTCAATAGATTGCCAATAACCTTGATGCTGAGAACCTATCCAGACCTCATCACAAAAGGGTTGAGTGATGTCGTGTTCAACTAAAACCCTGTCTTCAGAAGGTCTAGTGAGAGTGAAAGTGGGAGTATCCAATCGTAGTGGTTTACCATAGGCAGCAGTGAGAGAGAAAAAAATTTTGTGATTAAACAAATGAAGTTTTAGACCAGGGAAATGTATCAAATAGGGATTATAAGAGGTTCAATCTTAGGATCAAAAGCCACAGACCATTTCAAAATTTTCATGTAATTGTCTTCGATACGAATCGTTATCCAGGCAAAAATACGTGTGTATTCTTCATCATTCGAAAGCTGTATCAAAATATGTCGACCATCCAAAAGACCAATCTTCCAAGAGCCTTTAAGTTTCATAAGTTTGAATTCCTTTTAAATAAACTCAAGTTTAGGATGATCATATTGAAACTTACCAACAAGTGCAAGTCGACAAGAGGAGGCAAGAATATTAGTATCAACATCTGTCAAGTAAAGAGTAAATTTCCCATTCTTTCTTGCAGTAGGCTTAATAAAGTTGTAATCACCACCAACATTCAAAGTTTCATGGAACGGTTGGGGAAAGAGGCGTGAGAAATTAGAATTGGAAGTCCCGCCACCAGCCACAACGGTGGTGAAACTTTTATCTAGAGGCATCCTAATAGAGCAATTAAAGACAAGAAGAACATACCAGAGAAAACAGGAAAGAGCTCACTCAAGCAAGCAGCCTAAGAGGAATCCATGATTGCCAAAGCAAAACCTAGCCACCAGCATCCTAAAAAACCGTATATATATATATATATATATATATATATATATATATATATATATATATATATATATATATATATANCGGTTTTTCTCCACTTGATAAAAACATGAAAGAGCTTACCAAACATCTCCACTTGCCAAAAACATCTCACCCCCTCTATGCTGTTCTTCTCTTGGAGAGTTATCAACAACCTTCTCCCAACTGATGATATTCTGAAACTAAAAGGCCTGAAAGGCCCTTCAAGATGCTATTTATGTAAGCTAGATCGGGACACAAGGGATCACCTTTTCTTCAAGTGTAACTTTGCTAAGGAGGTTTGGAGTAAACTAACTTCCCAAATGAACATAAATCTGATTAACATTGGCTGGGACAACATTATTGACTGCATTCAAGATTGGAAAGGGATAAACCTCAAGCCAATTCCCTTCATTGTGGCTTGGTTTATTTGGATGGCTAGAAATATGGCCAAACATGAGGATAGGGAGGCCAGTGCTACTTGGGTGATGACTAACTGCTGGGCTTACCTAAACAAACTAATACACTGGAGGAAGTTCCCCAGGATTCTGCAGACCACAACTTACATGGGTGCCAACCAATTCAAAATCATCAAGGTGAGATGGGAGAGACCTCCTTATCCTTTCATTAAAATAAACACTGATGGAAGCTACACAAACAAGAGAGCAGTCATTGGGGGGAATTTTAGAGATCATAAAGGGAAGACTTTGTTGTTTTACAAGGCCCCTTATATTGCTGATGATGCTTTGTAAACTGAAGCTGCTGCACTTTTCTGGGCTTTAAATTTTGCCAAAAAGAACAATGGGCAGTGGATTCTTGCTGAAGTGGACTCCTCCCTGCTGGTGGAGTTACTAAATTCTAAGATGTCCTCCTCTANCATGTTAAACTGAAATAAAGGTTATAAAGCTATATGTATCTTCGTTCACAAACAAAAAAAAAGGTTCACTCAAAAAGGGGCAAGGGCTCCCAAGAGAAAAACAAAAATCCAATGTAACCTGTCAAAAAAAAAACCTTGCCCATTCAATAGGGCTGAAAAGAAGAAAAGGAAAAGAAACATTACAAAGCAGTAAGGACTCAAGAAAACAAAAGCCCTCCCTAGAGAGGATGGTTAGGATAAACATCAGTGGACATCACCCTTCTAATATAAGGCAGATCAAAGAGATCTGCCTTAATCAACAAAGCTAGCTCCACAGGAGGGATAGTATTTACTTTAGGCAACATAGACAAAGCACCTTGATGTGCAAGCCAATTAGCGCATCTGTTACCCTCCCTGAAAATATGCTTCCAGATAATCTGAAGGTTGTAAGTCAACTTCATGTGAGTAATTTGCTTAACAGCATGTAGAAGAAACCAAGGTGGGGAGTTGTTATCTTTTAAGAGCTGGAATAGCCATAAGGAGTCCATTTCCACAATTAGTAGGTTCCATCCCATAACAACAGCTGTTTGAAGAGCCCATACCATAGCTAAGGCTTCAGCCTGCAAAGCATTGAGAGCATCAGTGGGAGATTGGAAAAATAGTAGGCATTCCCCAGCATTATTTCTGAAAATCCCCCCCAATACCAGCAGTGTGTCTTCTATAACTCTCATCAGTGTTGATTTTGATCCAAGGGTAGGAAGGTTTTCTCCAATGGAACAACAGAAATTTTGATTTGGCAGAAGAAACTTGAGTATTAAGGATTTGGGAGCACCCAGAAACTTTAATCATATACCCCATGAGATTGATTATCTTAAGAGTATATGCCAAGCAATTGGTAACAATTTTTGTAGCACTTTGGGTTTTCCCCTCATATTTACTATTATTTCTTGCCATCCAGATGAACCATGTAGTAATAAAGGGGATTATTTCAGCATGGTTCTCTTTCCAAACCCTCCAGCAGTCCAGGAAGTTTCCAAAATTCAGTAAATGGGAAGGGAGACTAAGATTAGCAGCTACCTGTGTCCAAACCCCTTGAGCAACAGGACAAGAGAAAAACTCATGATTTAAGAATTCCTCTTGTTGGCAACAGAAAGTACATCTTAAAGGTCCTTTTAGACCCTTGAGTTTGAGTATATCATCAGTGGGAATAATATTATGAAAACATCTTCAGGTGAAGAAGGACATAAAGGGGCTGAGGTATTGCATCCACATGACATTACCCCAATCCTTATGATGCCAATTATATAATTGGGAATATGCAAATTTGGTAAAAGAGGTATGAGGNAAAATGGATGAATGCTGTCAAGATTGAGAAGCTGATTTTGGTTTTCTTTGGCTAATTTTTTTTTGCTTTAGTGTGTTTGAAGTGTTTGTTATACTCTCTTCTATGTTTGCTAAGCTTTCCTCTCTTCCCGGGCTATTGGTGTTTCAAATATTAATGTTCCATTGCTTCGGGGCTTCTGGTGGAAGCTTGTGATGTGGAGCTTCCTTTTGCTGTTGTCTAATCTTGGTTTTCAAATTTAGTGTGCTTGGAGGTTTTCACCTTGTTTCTGTTAATTTTGCTGGCTCTATCTGTTCACTGGGTGGTTGAAGGTTTTAATCCACTCATCTTTTGGAGTGTTGCTTCTTCTCTTCTATTTCTCCTGGGCTCACTGATGACTGAACCAAACAATCTGGATCTAGCTACCAATATCCAGTGGTCAAAGGCCACTTTTGCAAACATAGTGGGGAAGGGTTTCGAGACAATTAAAAATTATGATGATTTAGTCTTTTCTCAAGCTTACCATGAGGGTGTTGACCCCTTATTTAAGTCTATTGTAAGGAAAGGGAGAAAATGGACATATTTTACTTTAAAGAAGACATCCATGGTCTTACTGACAATTGTAATTTTACTCTTATAGGGAAGTTCCAATTGGGTCACCCCAAGATGGAATTTATTAGGAAATTTTTTGACAGTCTGAAATTCAATGGGCCTTGGAGAGTGGGTTTATTGGATGGTAGACACATTCTAATAAACCTATCCAGAGAAGAGGACTATGCTAGGCTATTTTCTAAACAGTCCATACTGATAGAAGGAATTGCTATGAAGCTTCTTAAGCGGACACCATATTTTGATCCAAGCAAAGAATTACCTATTGTTCCCATCTGGTTCAAGCTGCCTGGTATGAAGCTGCATTTCTGCAATCATAAGGTATTGTTTAATATTGGTTTGGCTTTAGGGAGACCTATCAAGCTTGATGTGCCCACATTTAATCTATACAGACCATCAGTGGCCAGGATCTTGATTGAAAAGGACATTACTCTCCCTGCTGTGGAGGAGATTTGGCTTGGTATTGAACATAATGGTTATTGGCAAAAGATTATTACTGAACAAAGACCCTATTACTGTCACCATTGTAAAATTTTTGGACATACTTAGAACAAGTGCTTCAGACTCCATCCCAACTTGACGAAAAGGCAGAAAGCCAGTGGGAAAAGGGAAGAGAAGGGGATTGTGGTGGAGAATGAATCAAATGGAGGCAAACATGAAGATATTGAACCTTCTAGAGGTGCAGAGGTTGTGGTGTCTAATTCCAACCCAGTCAGGGATGGTTTGAATACCATTATTTTGGCTCCATTGACTAGTGCTTAGGGTAAGGCTTCACAACACACTAACTATAATGATGGGGAAGGTGTTAGAACTAATGAAGTCTTATTGGAGAGGGTTCCCCAACTTGTTGAGACTGTGCTCAGTGAAGAGGTGGTTAATAATCAGATGTTGGTTACACAACCTGTTGTGGAGGGGTCCAAGAGGATGATGGAGAACCTCAATGGGGAGGATCTTTGGATAATATTTTAATAAAGCAGATGAATGTGGCTTTAAAAGAGGATTGGCAAATCCAAAATTCTAAAAAGAAAAAGAAGACTATACAGGAACTAAAGAATTTTGTTGGTAATCCTTCCTCACTGGGGGATGGATCTTCTCAGCATGCTCCTATTTAGGTCATAACTAGAAGGAGGGGGAAATCCACTTCCTTTGGATGATGAAATTTCTATGTTGGAATGTTAGGGTATTAGCTCATCCTAGATTCCTTAATAGAATTCTTGCTCTCAATAGGATGCACAAATTTTGGATTATTGCTATTATGGAACCCTTAGTTTCTAAACATCTCCAGAGAATTATCAATAAGTTCTATGGTTTTCAGTTTTTCTCTAATTTGAGCAATAAAATATGGAAATGAAATTCAGTGCTCTGTTATTAGGGACAATAAGAAGCTCCTTCATTTAAGCTTATCTTTGGGGGAGTTCAATGGTCTGACCACTTTTATTTATGTAGGTTGTTCAGTTATGGCCAGATAAGAATTATGGTGTCAGTTGTTGGATATCAACAGTAATCTGATCTCCTTTTGGCTTGTGGGGGGAGATTGTCAGACTTGAATCTTATTAGTTCTTTCAATGACAATATTCAGAAGGCAATCTTGTTTGAATTGGGGTTTCTTGGACCCAAATATACTTGGAGGAGAGGGAATGTATGGGAAAGATTAGATAGAATTCTTGTCAATGATGTTTGGCTGAAAGATTTCCTACATATTTCTGTACAGCATATGACAATGAGTGGTTCAAAAAATTTGCCTCTTTTGCTTATAATTGTTGCTTCCCTTAATAAGGGTAGGTCTTGTTTGAGGTACTTGAATATGTGGTCCTTACACAGTGAATTTCTCAATCAAGTTTCAGTGGTTTAGAAAGATTGCCATCATCTAAACCCTTGGATCAAGCTCTGGATGCTACATAAGAAGATGGGAAAACAGCTGTCACAATAGAACTGGAGTGTATTTGGGGATGTTAATGCTAGAGTCAAGGAAGCTGAGGATTCTGTGCTCAAGTGGGAGCAAATACTTGAATTGAATCATGGGTTAGTTTTGAACTGTTTAAAGCTAATGATAATTTAATGGCAACCATCTCTATGCAAGTGGAATTTTATGCTCAGAAAGCAACAAAGGTTAAATTCTGTGAGGGGAAAAGAACTCCAATTTTTTTCATGCTTGTATTAATTACAGAAGAAGGTGCAATACTTTTCATAAGATTCTTGATAATAATGGGAGTTGGATTGATAATGTTGAAGGGATTGCTTCTAGTGTTGTGAAATATTTCAGGGAGATTTTTAATCAGCATCAAATGGAGAGGCTTCCNCTTCTGTACAACATCTGACAACGAGTGGTTCAAAAAATTGGCCTCTTTTGCTTATAATTGTTGCTTCCCTTAATAAGGGCAGGTCTTGTTTCAAGTACTTGAATATGTGGTCCTTACACAGGGAATTTCTCAATCAAGTTTCAGTGGTTTAGAAAGATTGCCATCATTTGAACCCTTGGACCAAGCTCTGGATGCTAGATAGGAAGATGGGAAAACAGCTGTCACAATAGAACTGGAGTGTATTTGGGGATGTTAACGCTAGAGTCAAGGAAGCAAAGGATTTTATGCTCAAGTGGGAGCAACTACTTGAATTGAATCATGGGTTAGTGCTGAACTGTTTAAAGCTAATGATGATTTAATGGCAACCATCTTTATGCAAGAGGAATTTTATGCTCAGAAAGAAACAAAGGTTAAATTTTGTGAGGGGACGGGAACTCTAATTTTTTTCATGCTTGTATTAATTATAGAAGAAGGTGCAATACTTTTCATAAGATTCTTGATAATAATGGGAGTTGGATTGATAATGCTGAAGGGATTGCTTCTAGTGTTGTGAAATATTTCAGGGAGATTTTTAATCAGCATCAAATGGAGAGGCCTCCTATCCAGCAAAAGGTTTTTAGGAAGGAGGAGGACTATACTAAAAAATTGGATCTAACTGTTGTTTCTGATGAGAAGGAGATTTGGATGGCTTTATCTTTAATTGATAACTCTAAAGTGGCTGGGCCTGATGGATTTATAGCTGATTTTTATAAGAAAGCTTGGCATATTGTCAAGCAGGATGTCATTGTGGCTATACAAAGCTTATTTTGNATTTCTGATGAGAACGAGATTTGGATGGCTTTATCTTTAATTGATAACTCTAAAGTGGTTGGGCCTGATGGATTTACAGCTGATTTTTATAAGAAAGCTTGGCATATTGTCAAGCAGGATGTCATTGTGGCTATACAAAGCTTATTTTGGGGCTTTGATATCTTTAAATATTTCACTTCTTCTACTATAATTTTGATCCCAAAGGATAAGGCAAAATTTAAATGAGAACACTTTAGACCCATCAGCTTAACTTCTATACTCTCCAAAGTCATTAGTAAAATCATTGCAAGCAGATTACAACCCCATCTCAACCAGATTATCAGTGAGAACCAAACTACATTCATTCAAGGAAGAAGCATAGTGGATAATGTCCTATTAGCTCAGGAGCTGGTTTTGGATCTGGATAGACAGTGCAGTGGGGGAAATGCAATTTTCAAATTAGACATCAAGAAGGCATATGACACTATAAGCTGGGGTTTTATAGAGGATGTTCTCACTGCTAGAGGTTTCACTCCCTCTTTCATCCCTCTTATTGGTAGATGGTTATCTAATAATCATCAATTTGCTTTTGTTAGTGGTTGCTCTCATGGGTTCCTTAATGTTTCCAAAGGTATCAAGCAAGGTGACCCCCTATCTCCTTCAATTTTTATTCTAGCATTTGATTATTTATCTAGAATGCTAAATGAGATTGTTGTTAAAGCTCCACACTCTCTATACATCCACAGATCCAATTTGATTATTAATCACCTTGCTTTTGCTGATGATATTATATTTTTTTCTAAAGCAACTAAGCCTGCTATTAGATATATTCTTAAGTGCCTAGATCAGTTCCAAAGAAGCTCTGGTATGATCTTGAATACCCAGAAATATGTGGTTGTGTTCAGTCACAAAATTAAGGCTGCTATGAAACACTGGATTTCTGAAACCACTAGCTTTAGTGTGGCAAGTTTCCTCTTAAATATTTGGGTGCTTTCCTTATCAAGGGCAGAACAAAGCAGATACAATTTGATCATATTATGGAGAAAATTCAAGATAAACTACAATGTTGGGTTAACTCTTATTTGTCTAATGGAGGCAGAGTCACTCTACTGAAAAGTGTCCTTTCTACTTTTCATACTTATTTTTCACAGATGGCAGTGATGAAAAAGTCCATACAAAAGAGTTTGGATATGATTTTTAATCATTTTTTGTGGTATGGGCAAAGGAAACAAATGCATTGGACTAGCTGGAGTAAAGCCGGTAAAGCCACTAAGTCTGGTGGACTAGGCTTCAACAGTTTCTCTCATCTTATACATGTTAATTTATGTAAAATTTTGATTAAATTTAGAGCTCAATGTTCTCACTGGGCAATTTTAATGATGGGCAAATGCTGTAAGCACAACCATCCTACTCAAGCTCAAAGGAAATTGGGTGATTCCACTCTGTGGGCCAAGGTGCTAAAGGTAAGGGCTGAGGCTGAAAATTTGTTTATTTGGGAGGTGGGGGAGGGTAAACTCAACTTTTGGTTGGACAATTGGACACTGGATGGGAATCTAGACTTTGGTTCCTCGAGCACTTTTAATGAATCTATCAAAGTGGCTAATTTTTGGGTGAATGGGGGTTGGAATCTTGAAGCCCTTCAAACTGTATGTGAACCTTCTAAGATTACTAGTATTCAAAGAATTTTCATTGATCTATCAAAGAAGGATAGAGCAGTGGTAAAAAGGGGTCATTCACAAACTGTAACTACTTTCATTGGGGAGTTTTGTTTCCCTCAACTGGCTGTGGAATGGGGCACTAGAGTGTGGATTAAATCTCTATCACCATCAATGTCATTCTTCTATTGGAGACTTTTCCATAAACTCCTTCCCACTAATGATATTCTGAAATTGAAAGGACTAAGAGGTCCTTCTTGGTGTGTATTGTGCAAGAAGGAGGAGGAATCTGTGAACCACTTGTTCTTCAAATGCTCCACTGTGTAGCTGATTTGGAAGGTCTTTTTAAATCAGGTTAATTTATCAATTTAGAATTTGTCTTGGGGGGAATTTCTTTCAATGTTGGAAAGATTGGTTGATTGGCAAGCTCTTTGTGGTGCCTTGCATAGTGGCTTGGTTTGGGTGGATGGAAAGGAACAGGATGACGTTTGAGGAAGCTGAATTAGGGGTGAGGAAAGTGGCTCATAACTGTCTTGCATATGTACAGAAACTTAGTAAACATAAGAACTTCCCAGAGATACTTTCTCATGGTGATCAGAGTACCTTCAATCCTGTCAAGCCCATTATGGTGAGGTGGCTACCTCCCCAGCATGGATGGGTAAAATTTAATACAGATGGTAGCTTCTTATACCCTCATGCTGGCATGGTGGGTGTTTTCAGGGACTATAGGGGTGTTTGTTTTCTTTATTTTCAATCACCTACCTTTGCTAGTGATCCTTTAGAAGCTGAAACTCTGGCTATTTATTGGGCCATTCTTTATGCCATTAGATTTGGTTTTCATCACCTCTGGCTGGAATCTGACTCTAGCACTTTAGTTAGCATTCTGAATGGTTCTAAAGACAACCCTTAGCATCTGTTATACTTAATCAAGGGGATTCAACAAGTGGGACAAGGTGCTCAAATCAATTATTTTTGAAGGTAACAAGTCTGCTAATTGGCTTGCTAGAATGGGGCTTCACAATGATCATACTCTTATTAGCAACGTTGCTCCAACTCCACTAAAATTACTCTTGGAAGGAGATCTTTTACCCCTTCCTTTTGTTAGACATAGTCTTTCATAGGTTTTTTTTATGGGCTAACCCTGCTGTTTATTTAGGGGACTGTTTGTCTTTTTTTCTTTCTTCTAATAAAGATGGAGCTTTGCTCCTTCCATAATATATATATATATATATATATATATG
>JXCR01146054.1:113093-133358 GCA_002079205.1 Phalaenopsis hybrid cultivar
AGAATTGACTTACATTTCAATTCTCATTTCTGAATCAGTCCTACATTTCTGATTCTTTACATTTGAGGTCGGACCTTATACTCCGACACTTTCTTTTGAGAATTGACCTACATTTCAATTCTCATTTCTGAATCAGTCCTACATTTCTGATTCTTTACATTTGAGGTCGGACCATACATTCCGACACTTTCTTTTGAGAATTGACTTACATTTCAATTCTCATTTCTGAATCAGTTCTACATTTCTGATTCTTTACATTTGAAATCGGACCTTACATTCCGACACTTTCTTTTGAGTACTGAATTACATTTCAATTCTCATTTATGAATCAGTCCTACATTTCTGATTCTTTACATTTGAGGTCGGTCCTTACATTCTGACACCTTCTTTGGAGAATTTATCTACATTTCAATTCTCATTTCCGAATCAATCCTACATTTCTGATTCATTATATTCAGGGTAGGTCCTTACACTCTGACTCTCTCTCTCTCCCTATTTTTGAGTCAATATTTGAATCTCAATTCTTACCTCAGGTTCAACACTTACATTTTGACTCCCATCCCTTGGAAATCTTTGAAATTTTATAACTTAAAATTCACTCTCCAATCCCCAGCGAGAGTCCCTACTCCTTGATTTCAATCAGACGATCACCTGCTAATTCCCTAGCAGAAATAAATCACACACACAACTCTACACGTACTTATGGGTCTGCTGACTTAGGAGTTTGTATTGGTTTTTGTTGATCTCATCGGTCAACGCCAATACGCGCGGTGTGCTTGCCCAGCACACCACACCTATTGGGGGTCCATTTGTTTACCTCATTTTTGGTTGAGGTATAGTTTTTCCTCTTTAGTAGCCTGGGGTCTAGCCATAGGACTTCTCCTGTTGACTATTCCTAGAAAACTAGACATAGCACCTTCACCATTAGAAATTCTACCCTCTTCTCCACTCAATTTGAAGTTTCACATATTGGTCCTAACCTCTAAACACTTAGTAGGTGGGGTCACTGTGGGGGAAACTCAAGATGAGTCACCCTTAAGATTGCTAAATCTTAGGGTTGGCCTTAGGTGTTGGTCTGGAGCTAAGACACTCACTACACTTATCTGTACCCACAATCACTCACAACCCTGAACTCAAATTTCTAGCCTAGATCCCTTGATCTTTTGGGATACTCATGTAGATGGTCCCCTAAACCTACTAGCCCTATGTCTATGGTTTGGCTAAGACCACTATGTAAAGGACCCAAAATGGGGTTCTCATTGGTCCATGACTTATTGGTAATGATTGGTATCTCAAATCTACCAAAATACCCATCTTGGCCTTTTACCCCTAAAACACCCCCTAATTACCAAAATACCCCATCCATAGCTCAAAAACCCAAAAATTTCAAAAATTCCCAGAAAATCCTAATAAATCCCAAATATTCCCAATTTCATTTAAAAAAATCCCAAAAATTCCCATAAAATCCTAATAAATCCCAAATATTCTAGCTTAATATCCCAAAAATTACAAAAATTCCCAAAAAATCCCAATAAATTTCAAATATTTCCAAAAAAATTCCAAAAATTCCCAGAAAATCCCAATAAATCCCTAATATTCCTAATTTCATTTCTTTCAACTACCCCATGACCCAATTTGGCCAATTTGACCGTCTTTAAGCAAAATCCCCGAATTGCCCTTTAAAGACCCAAATTTCCGCAAATTCAGCTCAAATGTCCACCAATTTGATCTCAATTGACCCCAATTCCAATCCCAAACACAAATTTTATTTTGATATGACTAAAATAAACCAAATCCAAGCTCAATTGGTCCATTATTTGAGCCCAATTTTGATTTGGGTCAAAGCCCCAATTTTGACCATATTACCTAATCTCACCAAATTGAACCCATAGCCTAGTTAATTGGCCTCAATTAATGTTGCAAAATCTTTATGACATTCCTATACATCAAAATCAACCATCAATTGACATTGGTGAAGCCTCAAATCCATTTTATTTTGGCCTAAATCCAAAATTCCCAAATTTAGCCCTAAATTGGCTAAGCCCCCAAATTTCACCCAATTGATTGGCTTAACCTCCAAATTGGCATTCAATTCATGTATAAAAATCTTCATGATGTACCTATTGACCATTTATAACAATCAATTTTGACTTAGCCCAAGGCTAACCCAAGCTAAACCCAAGCCTAGCCCAACATGACCAAATTGATTAAAGTTCAAAATTCCTTCAATTTGACCTTTAGCCAAGCCTAGCCCAACATGACCAAATTGATTAAAGTTCAAAATTCCCTCAAATTGACCTTTCAAATTAACCTAGCCCAACATGATTGACCATTAAAAATAATCAATTTGGACTTAGCCCAAGGCTAACCCAAGCTAGACCCAAGCCTAGCTCAACATGAAAACTCTTCATGAGGTCCCTATTGACAATTTACAATAATCAATTTGGACTTAGCCCAAGGCTAACCCAAGCTAGACCCAAGCCTAGCTCAACATGACCAAATTGATTAAAAGTTCAAAATTCCTTCAAATTGACCTTTCAATTAAACTCAAAACCATTTCCATCCTTCACCAAAGTTGTTCCTTGTGATCATCTACACCAGTCCCTTAAATTGAGCTCAAAACCACTTCCATCCTTCACCAAAGTTGTTCCTTATGATCATATACACCAACAAACCTATATTTGGTCCAATTGACATGGCTAACCTAGCCCAAACCCAAGTTTTGGTCATTTGCACCCACTTGGACCCATNCCTTGGTATTTTTTAGACAATAAATAAGTCTCGCTTGAAAAAAATGCGCAACTCATACACTTTCAACAAATTTTTAAATTTCAAAACGAATCTCAAGGTACGACAAAGATCTCAAAAACCAATTATTTAAGTAAAAAAATTTAAATTTTGATTAATTCATCAAGAGTGTTGATTTTAGCAAACTCATGGTCAAACATATTCGATCGATGAGACAACCCCAACGATACAAAAATTGGTCCAATCTAAGTTGAATCAAGCCTACATCAAGCACTTAAACCATTTTTAGAAACCTTCCAGACCAAATTGGAAGGCCAAATGAATGTCGGATGTAGCATGTCTATAATCAAATCAAGCGTCTCAACGAGACAATTCTAAGGAGCTCAAGATCGCTCAATTCTAATATAATTAAGGCAGTTAAATTTCCGTCAAATGTTGTCTGATCAAGTGGATCTCTATAGGACGTCTGATCAATAATGTTTTGAATTTTTTCTTTATTGGCAAGTCACACTCTATAAAAAGAGCCCTATTGACCTCACTTTTGGTTGAGGTTTGGTTTTTCCTTTTTAGTAGCCTAGGGTCTAGCCATAGGTATTTTTTATTGACTACTCCTGAAGGACTAGAAAAGGAACCCTCACCATTAGAAACTCTAAATCATTCGTTGCTCAACTTGAAGTTACACATATTAATCCTAAGCTTTAGCACTTAAGGCAGTTAAATTTCCATCAAATGTTGTCCGATCAAGTGGATCTCTATAGGACGTCTGATCAATAATGTTTTGAATTTTTTCTTTATTGGCAATTCACACTCTATAAATAGAGCCCTATTGACCTCACTTTTGGTTGAGGTTTAGTTTTTCCTCTTTAGTAGCCTAGGGTCTAGCCATGGGACTTTTCTATTGACTACTCCTGAAGGACTAGAAAAGGAACCCTCACCATTAGAAACTCTAAACCATTCGTTGCTCAACTTGAAGTTACACATATTGGTCCTAAGCTTTAGCACTTAGTAGGTGGGGTCAATATAGGAGAGCTCAAGGTGAGTCCCAATATGACTGTTTGGCATTAGAGCTGACAATGGGTGTTGGTCTGGAGTTGTTTCATTCACTTGCACTCACTTTCACTCGTAACCCTACGCCCAAACTTTTTTAACTTTGAACCCTTGATCCTTTGGGAGACTCATGTAAATGGTCCCCTAGACCCACTAGCTCTAGGCTGTGGTTTAGCTAGGACCAGTACATAGAAGACTCAAATGGGGATTCCATTGGTCCATGGCTCACATATAATGGTTAGCACCCCAATTTTAACAAAATATCCAAGTTGGCCTTTTGCCCCCCCCCCCCCNACCTAAATGCCCCCAAACCCTAAGCTTGGCCAAAATTTTCAATTTCATCCAAAATACCTAGATTTGTTCAAAAGCCATTTTAAACCAATAAAATTGCCCAAAACCACCCAAAAGTACCAAAACTATCAAATACCCCAAATTTGCCAAAATTACAAAAAAGCCCTTGGTATCCTAAACTTTCCCAAAACCTCCAAAATCATTTCAAATGTCCCCAAAAATCAATTTTGACTCTTCAATTAAACCCAATTTGACCATTTTGATAAAAAAAAACCCTAAATTGCCCTTAAAAGTCCAATTTTCTCAAATTCACCCCAAATATCCATCAATTTAACCCCAATTTTCCCCCAATTTCAATTCTAAACTCATATTCATCATGAATATGATCATTTAAAACCAAATTCAAGCTTAATTGGCCCATTCTTTGAGCTCAATTTTAATATAAACCAAATCCCCCAATTTTGACCATATGACCCAATCTCACCCAATTGAACCCCATAGCCCACTCAATTGTCTCAATTTGGATCATAAACTTTTAAAAACATTCCTAATAAACAGATTTAGCCCTCAATTGGCCTTTCTCAAGCCTAAATTCCACTCAACTTTAGCCCAAATTCAAAATCCCCAAATTTGACCCAATTTAGCCACATGCCCTAGTGTCACCTAATTGAATGCCCAAATCCCAAAATTGACACCAAATTGATGTTGAGAACTCTTCATGATATTCTCATAGACCATTTTCAACAACCAATTTGATTTTATCCCAACTCTAGCCCAACGTAAGCCCAAGTCTAACCCAACACCCTCAAAATTGACCAATTGCCAAAATCCCTCAAATTGAACCTCCAAATCAATTCAAAATCACTTCAAAACTTTTCTAAACTCCTTGTGACAATCATCCAAACCAAATTGATTAATAATTTGGGCTCAATTACATGGCTAGCCTAACCTAACCCAACTTCAAACCAATTTGACCCAAATTGAAACCATACACCGAAATTGACTTAATCATGCCCAAATGACCAAATTAATGAAACCACATTCACCAAATTGAACCTAGTGACCAGGTTAGACCCACTAAGCCCACCCTATTTGAGCTTTTGGCCAATGGTCCCTTGATTTATTGGATTTCACCCCATTTATGGCCTAAATCAAAATATCCTCACCATCATCACTAACCATTAGTGGCTAACAATCATAAACCCTCTCCTGGCTCCCCTGACTTCATTGAGACACCTGAGCACCTCCCCTGCCATGGCCAACTACCCTAGTCACCGAAGGAGCCAAAACTAAGAGCCCCCATGCCTAAATTCAAACCCAAAGTCACCCATCTTGGCTAGTCATTTCCAACTGGCTTTAGCACTTTGAAACCCTCTACATAAGCATCAATTAACACCCATTAATTAGCCCTGAAAGCCACCTAAGCCATTTTATTTAAACCCCCCTCCCATGGCCAGAAGAAGAGAGCTCAAGTTTTCTTGGGGAAACTCTGGCCAATTGCTCTTAGACACTCTCTAATAACTCCTAAGGTCATTGCAACTATTTCCCCCTCTAGTTCCCATAATGAGAGCTCAATTTTGAGTTCAAAATTTGTCCTAAAAACATGACAAATCTCCCCATACTTCCACAGTCTACCAAACTTCAATTAAGTGTGCACACACCATCCCCACTTTGAGAGGAGTTGATTCCCCATAAAAGCCCCCTATCAAACAGCCCCTAGCATAGAATTTGATCAACACCTGAAATCAAGCTTGTTCAAAAACATAGCTAGACATTTTACCAGGGCTTGAGATTTCATCTCGAGGTTTGTTCAACCCAATCAAAGCTACCACAACCATCTGATTGAGGCTTCCCCTCTCAAACAAAGGTATTGAGCTCTAACCTAACCCGAGCATGCTTTGATTCTCCATGAGAAATAGCTTGATTTCATGCTTGATAAACCATATGGATGTGTTCGTCTCAAGTAGATGAATGTTTAGAAACAAACTCCATGCAATTTGGTTGAGTCTAGATGAAGATCTTAGGGTTTTAGTGCAAACGGTTCTCGGGCGAGATCATTTGGGGACAATAATAGGGAGTCGTTTGATCGCACGTTTAATTAATCAATGGAGGAGATCGAGCCGGACAAATATTTGGTGCAAAAAGACGGGCTATGTGGCTGACTGCATCAAAAGGCTGAGCGCAGCATGCAGACTTTAGAGCAGATGAGGTTGAGGTGGTGCCGCGTGGATAAGTAGATAAATGGGGAATTTTTTATTTATTTTAATGTCTGGTCTTTGAAAAATCATAACTTTGTGTAGAAAGATCATAAAAATAAAAAAATATCCTCTTACTCAATGAACAAAGGAGAATAATGTGGACAAAAATAAAAATTATTTGCCAAGTGTATGATTTTTAATTAATTAAATACTCCCTGAGGGATTTTAATTCATTATGATTAAATAATAATCACCATGGCTCGAAATTTATAGAATTGGTTCCTTATGACAGAGGGCACCTCCTCTGATTTTCTCAAAAGTCAGAGAGCACCTCTATACTTCTAACCCTCATTTTCAAGCCTAAATGGCTAATTTTGTTTTATTTAATCATATAAATTAAAACATTCCTAAAAAAATTATGGGATCAATTATTTTAGGTTTCCTTTGGTTAGAGGAGCTTAGGGAAATTATTTTGATGATTTGAATAATTTTCTATATTTCTGTTATTAATTAAAATTTTACCTTGTATTAATTTATTTAAATTAAATATAAATAAAAATTTGAAAAAATCAATCCCACATTGTTCATAAAAATCATTTTAACTCACTGTAAAAATTTCAAATTCGTGTAAGTTGATTTGGCCATTAAGGTGGATTTTGTAAGTAAAAGTAGTATTTTTGCACAAAATAAATTATATTAAATTAAATAAGCTTATTAAAATTATGAAAAATATTTTTCTGAGTTCCTTATGATCAGGGTCATTTAATAAAAATAAAATCTATTTTTGTGAAAAAAATTTTATTTTTAAAGTATATTTTGAATTAAAAATAATAAAAATAATAAAAAATTTTAAAAATACAAAAGATAGTTTAAAATGTGTGTAATTGTTCCTTAATCACTTGGGACACCTTAAAATATTTTTCCTGATTTTTATAAATTAAAAATAAATTTTTAAGGGCCTAAAAATGTATTTTTCTTATTTTCCATTAAAATAATTACAATCAATTCAAAATAAATCATAAAAATATAAAAATTTGTTCCTCTAAGTTTCTTGGACTTATGAGGGTTTAATAAAAATTTAAAAGTGATTTATTAAGATTAAAACATATTTTGTGCATTTAAATAATCATTAAAAATGACCTTTAAATAATTATAATAATCACAATATTATTAAAAAAATCATAAATTTTTGTCTAAGTATTCTTCTGACTCAGGCAAACCTCCAATAAATTTCTCATAAGTTAAAACTTCATTTTGATTAATTAAATAAATTAAATTGAAAAATCCTATTTTTGGGTTAAAATAATTATTTTAAATTAAATCAAATTTTAAAAAAGTCAGACTCTCCTTTCTGATATTTTAATTAATCCAGGATGGGACACTCAAACAATTTTAAGGCCATTTGGATTTTTCTTGAGGAATTAATGACGGAGAGCTCCAAAGGAAGGATAGTAATTTTAGACTTTGGTGTCTTAATCAAAATTTAGGATTAACCATTGGGGATGGGTAACTTTGATCCTAATGAATATGTTTGGATGATTGAAATACAATGTTTAATGGTAGAAACTCACTTACCACCTTTAACAATATCAACAAAATCACAATTTCCCTAATCTTCATGACTTGGAAGTCAATTAAGATCAAATGATTCTTAAATGGCGGGCTTAAGCTAGGAAGATGATAATTCACTTACCTTAAGCCTGAAATTGAGGATGATGTGATCCTTCAATAAAAATATATATCACTTAAACCAAGATTTTGGCCTCCACCATTTTCCTTCTTTATGATTGTTAAGGGCTTGGTAGTGTCCTAGGCTCGATGTCTAAACTCTATTGATTGGATTTAGAAGATAANATCACACTTTCCTTTCTGATATTTTAATTAATCCATGGATGGGATACTCAAACAATTTCAAGACCATTTCGATTTTTCTTGAAGAATTAATGACAGCGAGCTCCAAAGGAAGGATAGTAATTTTAGACTTTGGTGTCTTAATCAAAATTTAGGACTAACCATTGGGGATGGGTAACTTTGATCCTAATGAATATGTTTGGATGATTGAAATACAATGTGTAATGGTAGAAACTCACTTACCACCTTTAACAATATCAACAAAATCACAATTTCTCTAATCTTCATGACTTGGAAGTCAATTAAGATCAAATGATTCTTAAGTGGCGGACTTAAGCTAGGAAGATGATAATTCACTTACCTTAAGCCTGAAATTGTGGATGATGTGATCCTTCAATAAGAATATATGTCACTTAAACCAAGATTTTGGCCACCAGCATTTTCCTCCTTTATGATTGTTAAGGGATTGGTAGTGTCCTAGGCTCGATGTCTAAACTCTATTGATTGGATTTAGAAGATAATATGATTGGGGATCAACATCTTTAAACACTTAAAGCCCATTTGTGATGGGCACCAAATCTTTAATGACTTATGCTTGCCTTAGAGGCATTCATTCATATAATCTTTAAAGTAAAGTATCAAATTGAATAAAGCATATTATCCTTGAGATAATTGAATTGTCAAGTTTCATTGGGCAACAGGGTAGCCGCACTCTAAACTCGAATGATTAGTGGAAAATTATTATAAGTTCAGAAATGAACTTAAAATAATTCAAGAGATCTTCAAAGTAGTTTAGGGTACCCCGAACACTTTGAAATCTTTTGGATATTTTGAAGGATGTCGGCGCTATTTCGGGTTGGTTTGTGGGGAGTTGCCTGTAAGAAGCTGTCGGTCACCGGAATTAAAATCCCATCGTCTGCTTCGGAAGGACGTTGAAGTATGAAATCAAACTGACCCATATTTTTCATAGTTTAAGATGAAAGAGCACTGTACCTCAAATCCTATATCTATCCCGAAGGGTAAACACAAAACTTGAGGATGAGGCTCGATCAAATAAACTAAAGAAAGTATGGCGTCCATTTGGTCTGCGAAACCTTTGTATTTTCCAACAAGTTCCCCTATTTAATATAAAGGATTAAATATTGTTTATATTAAGCTGGGTTCGAACATGCTTCCTATAAGGGCAAGCCTCTATAGTTAATTACATCTCAAATGACCAAAGTCGCCTAAGAAGACTCTCGATAAAAATTAAGAAATATTATTTTCAAGGATTTTCAAATGGTAAGACTCTTCAATGAGATTGGACGTAGAGGTGTGAAAGGGGATTGGTTCAAATTTGGAACATTTTATTATGGAATCTAAAGGAGGAAAAACTAGGGGATGTCATGGATCCAGAGGAGAACCTCAGTGACATCCCAAGCTATCCTAATGTTTGGCTTTGGTTTTGAGGAGAAATACTTAGGTGTTTCATCCTATCAATTTTATTAGTTAGGGCTTACATTCGTGTGAAACGATCACACAAATAGCCTAAAAGATGTAAGGATTTAGGTCGTGATGAACAACAACCTCAGAATCCTAAGACGAGTTAGGGCTTATATTATATAGTAGGGTTATACAAAGGCCGGTCATGATAAACGACAACCTCGGAATCCTAAGACGAGTTAGGGCTTATATTATATAGCAGGGTGTGACAAACGACAACCTCGGAATCCTAAGACGAGTTAGGGCTTGATGTGAGGATTTAGGTCGTGACAAACGACAACCTCGGAATCCTAAGACGAGTTAGGGCTTAGTACAACAGAGCTATACAAAGGCCTAAAGATGAGGTGAGGATTTATGTTGCATAAGCAGACAACCTCAAAATCCTATGGCTTGGTTGTTTAATTGATTTAGGTCATGACAAACGACAACCTCGGAATCCTAAGACGAGTTAGGGCTTATATTGTATAGAGCTATACAAAGGCCTAAAGATGATGTGAGGATTTACATTGCATAAGCAAGAAACCTCGAAGTTAGGTTGTGACAAATGACAACCTCAGAATCCTAAGACGAGTTAGGGCTTATATTGTATAGGAAGATGTGAGGATTTAGGTCATGACAAACGATAACCTCGGAATCCTAAGACGAGTTAGGGCTTATATTGTATAGCAGGGCTATTAAAGGCCTAAAGATAATGTGAGGATTTACGTTGCATAAGCAAGCAACCTCTAAGTTCTATGGCTTTGTTGCTTAAGTCTAAGGAAGGAAGATTGGTTTAGCTGGGGAAGACAGGTTTTGCTTTTGAAGATGGCTGTGGTTCCCACCATGCCAGCTCCAATCTCCTTGCCGTGATGAGTTTGAGTTATCTAGCGTGTCAAGTTATAATTTCAAATCAGGTGGCCCTATGGTTGAAGTTCTTTAAATTTTATGAGGCGTATTAAAGTTGATTAGAGCGACACCGGTTAGGATCCTACAGTTCCCTCGTTCCAGCATCACTATTGTTATAATATCAAATCAGGTGGCCTTATGGTTGAAGTTCTTTAAATTTTATAGAGGGCATATTAAAGTTATGTCAAATCAGGTGGCCTTATGGTTGAAGTTCTTTAAATTTTATGGGGGCATGTTAAAGTTGATTAGGGTGAACACCGGTTAGGATCCTACGGTTCCCTCGTTCCGACACCGCTACTTTCTATTGGATTCACTTAGTGTCGAGTTAGGATCCTACGGTTCTCTCATTCCGGCACCACTTTTTTCTATTGGATTCACTTAGTCCAAAATTAGGATCCTACGGTTCCCTCTTTCCGGCATCACTATTTTCTATTGGATTCACTTAGTCCAAATGATGGGTCCTACGGTTCCCTCGTTCCGGCATCACTATTTTCTATTGGATTCACTTAGTCCAAATGGTTTGCGGTTCCCTCGTTCCGGCATCACTATTTTCTATTGGATTCACTTAGTTCAAATGAACTTACAGGTCCCTCGTTCCGGCACCACTATTTTCTATTGGATTCACTTAGTCCAAATGAACTTACTAACTCGTTCCGACATCACTATTTTCTATTGGATTCACTTAGTCCAAATGAACTTACTAAACCCAACTCTCGTTCCGGCATCACTATTTTCTATTGGATTCACTTAGTCCAAATGAACTTACTAAACCCAACACGTTCCGGCACCACTATTTTATATTAGATTCACTTAGTCCAAATGAACTTACTAAACTCAACTTAATGAGGGTTTGGGCACCACTATTTTCTATTAGATTCACTTAGTCCAAATGAACGAGTTCCATAATTTCATTTAAATCGTGGGAAGCCTCGTTAGCTACCTTAGGTTACCTCCTCCGAGGGATTCCTGATCATCCGATAGAGACATCTTAATTTAGTTGAAGTTGTAGTNTTAAGTCACCACTAAGCTCTTAAGACCTACATGAGTGTCTTAATTAGTTTTGAAAAGGTTAAGCTTTAAGTGGTCATAATTCATGATTTGGATTCTATTCGAAAATCAAGATAGGGATATTAAATTGATTAATTATTGGCTTCAAAAGTCATACCCTTAAGTCCAGGATCATTTAATTTTAATAAACTTCTAAATTTTAATAATTTAGAAATTTATTAATCTTAATTAAGAAAGTGCAATTGGTTTCTATCAATTGACCCCTTTGTGTTTTAAGCATCAAATAAATTGATTAAGATCAGAGGTTACCCATTCCCCTCCTTTAAGAAAGTGAAATTCGTTTCTACCAATTAACCCCTTGTGTTGCAAATATCAAATAAATTGATTAGAAAGTGAGGTTGGTTTCTAATAATTAAACCCCTTTATGTTTCAAAATCAAATAAATTGATTAAAGTGAGAGATCATTTAATTTTAATAAACTTTCAAATTTTAATAATTTAGAAATTTATTAACTTAATTAAGAAAGTGAGGATTGGTTTCTACCAATCCTTTGTGTTTCAAACATCAAATGAATTGATTAAGATCAGAGGTTACCCATTTTCCCTCCTTGCATGTTTCATCCATAAATTAATTAAGATCAGAGGTTACCCATTTTCTCTCCTTTGAATTAAGCCTGATTTAGAAATTTATTAATCTTAATTAAGAAAGTGAGATTGGTTTCTACCAATTAACCCCTTTAGTTTAGAAATTTATTAATCTTAATTAAGAAAGTGAGATTGGTTTCTACCAATTAACCCCTTTGCTTTCAAGCATCAAATAAATTGATTAAGATCAGAGGTTACCCATTTCCCCTCCTTAACTTAAGCAGCATAAATAAATTGATTAATATTAGAGGTTCCCCATTTTCCCTCCTTAACTTATGCCTAAATGTTAATTAAGGCTAAATTTCAAAAATTACACATTTGCCCCTAAGGCTCTAACACTTCATAATTTNAGCGAAGACCCTTAAAGAGGCAAGTTAAGGTAATTTGAATACTTAGCTAAATTTTTAATCCTAATTGGGTTTAGTGGTGTTTCAAGGATGTTTGATTATGTTATTTTTATTTNTCAACACTAAAAACTGTAAAAGTGTACCTGGCGAGTCTTCTCATTCCACCATCTAAAGCATGAAATGCATGTTAAGACAATTTATGAAGAGCAAGAAAAATAAAGTTTTGGTAGTTTTCCTAACCCTATGTCATATCTTGGTGGGTCCTTAGAAGTTTAATTAAGGATGACTTTATCAAGCAGGATAGATTAAGTTTGATAGATCTCTGAGATGTCCAACAGATCTGGAGAAAGAAGCAGGTCCATGCTACTCTCTCGCTGCCTAGTGGAAAATCCCTAGTTCTTTTTAAACTTATTATGTTGCTTAATAATTCATCATGTAAATACGCTTAATACTCAGTGAACATTGAAGTCTCAATTATCCCTAAGAAAGGGGTAATTATCATTTATCATTTAATTTGAAAATTATGCGAGCGAAGACCCTTAAAGAGGCAAGTTAAGGTAATTTGAATACTTAGCTAAATTTTTAATCCTAATTGGGTTTAGTGGTGTTTCAAGGATGTTTGATTATGTTATTTTTATTTCTTTAATCCTCATTTAGTCAATTTTGATTTAGCCTAAGTCACCACTAAGCTCTTAAGACCTATGTGAGTATCTTATTTAGTTTTGAAAAGGGTTAAGCTTTAAGTGGTCATGATTTATGATTTGAATTTTATTTGAAAATAAAAATAGGGGTATTAAATTGATTAATTATTGACTTCAAAAGTCATAATCCCTAAGTCAGGATCATTTAATTTTAATAAACTTCCAAATTTTTAATGATTTAGAAATTTTCTAAATCCAGGATCATTTAATTTTAATAAACTTCCAAATCTTAATAATTTAGAAATTTATTACTAAGTCAGGATCATTTAATTTTAATAAACTTCCAAATTTTTAATGATTTAGAAATTTTCTAAGTCCATGATCATTTAATTTTAATAAACTTCCAAATTTTAATAATTTAGAAATTTAATTAAGAAAGTGTGATTGGTTTCAACCAATTAACCCCTTTGTGTTTCAAACATCAAATGAATTGATTAAGATTAGAGGTTACCCATTTCCCCTCCTTGAATTAAGCCTAAATGTTAATTAAGGCAAAATTTCCAAAATTACACATTTGCCCATAAGCTTGACTTAATCCTAAATGTTAATTAAGGCAAAATTTCCAAAATTACACATTTGCCCCTAAGGCTCTTTAACACTTCATAAATTTAGTAAAATTAAATTCAAATGACTTTGAAATTTTTATCCTACCTCATTCATGGGTCAATTAAGAGTCAAATTCAATTCAAATGACTTTGAAATTTTTATCATTACTTATGGGTCAATTAAGACATTAGAAGAGAAAATGTGGGTTTTCAAAATTTAATTTATTTTATATAATTATTTTTAAGCAAAAATAGTTTTTTTCAAAGAAAATTCCTAACTTGACCAAAGTAAAATATAATCCCTTAAAATTTTTACTAGAGGTGTACCTAGACTAGAGAAGCCTTTGAACAAAATTTCATAATTTTTTTATTTCCCTGTGATTTATTAGAATTATTTTAAGTTCTGGGTTATTTAAAAAAAATAAAATATTTTAGATAGTGAAAGTTAAATTTTGTATTTTTAAAAAATCTCCCTAGGGTCAGAGGACTTGAAGGAGCAAATTTATAATTTATGATTTTTCTTTGATTTATTGGAATTATTTTAGTGAAAACTCACTTTTAGCCCTTAAAAATTTATTTTAAGCTTGAAAATTCAATATCTTTATTTAGGAAGTCAGGAATATTCCAATAGTTCCTAAGTAATTAGGAAGCAGTTTAGAACATTTCCATGAGTTTTACTGTTTTTGTGATTTTTATGAATTTTTAATTATTTTAAATATTTAAAATAGGCTAAAAATCAAGTTACTTTAAATATAATTTTATTTTTTTAAAATATCCTTGATCATAGGAACTCAAAAAACTAAGTCTCATAATTTTTTGAGTTATATTTTAATTTTAAAAAAAATCATTTAGGTGTTAAAAGTGACATTTATCTTTAAAAATCAACTTAAGTTGTTAAATGAACTCAAAATATTTTGAAATTTATGATGAGTTCTCTGGATCATAAATCACAGTAGAGATCAAAAATCAAGTCATGTAAATGTTTGTATTTGCCAAAATTAATTATCTTAGTGATTTAGTGTTTGTAAAATTTAAGGTATTTTAAATGAATTGACCCATGAAACTATTTCCAAAGGTTTCTCTAGTCATTGTGGACCTTCCAAAATTTTCTTAGGATTTTCTAATCAATATGATAATTTCCATGATTATTTTAAAGAAATAATGTGCAAAAAACTTGAAAAATATGAATCTCTGTATAGGAACCTCCTCTAACTTTAGAAAAATCAGAGGATGTTTCCCTCGATAGAGGGTACAATATGCCAAAATTTCAAGTCAAGGTGATGTGTCAATATGCATGTAGAATCAAATGATTCCAAATAGTGTTTAATTAATTAAAAATAAAATATGCATAAAATGGTCTTGAAAATTATTCCGCATTGCTCCCCTCTGTTCACTGAGCAACAGGGTATGTTTATTTTTTTTTGTGATTTTTCTACACAAAGTTATGGAGTTTCTAAGTTTGGAGGTATTCAAATAAATAGAAAAAGCCATATTTATCTATTTAAACCGCGCGTGCCACCTCAACCTATGTCGACTCCGAAGGCATGCGTGGCGCCCTTTGGTTGGACGCCATCATCCATGTAGCTTGCTGACTCGGCCCACTGTTCATGTCCCGAAGCGCTGTCCGGCTCAATCTCCTCCATCCATTTGATACACGCTTGATCAAACAGCTCCCCGTCATCGTCCCCAATAGAATGATCCCGTGTCCGTCCACACTAAAACCCTAAGATCTTAGCCTAGACTCAACCAAATCACTTTGGGTTTGATCCCATGGACTCGTCTAAGTGAGACAAACACATCCATACGGTTAATGTACCATGAAATCAAGCCTAAGTAAATGGAGAATTGAAATGAGTTTGAGAGGAGGAGAAGTTTTATACCTTTGCTCTGAGAAGTAAAGCTTCTATCAGAGGGGCTTGACACATTTGTTAGGGTCCAAGGAGGCTAGGGATTGAGTCCCTAGTCTTGGTGTAAGGCCTAGGCATGAGTTTGACCAATCTCGATTTCAGGTGTTGGTCTAAAGCTATGGTGGCGGCTATTCCAGTGGGTAATTTGATGGGGCTTTAGCTTCTTTCACTTTTGTGAAGGTGTGGGTGAAGTTAATTTGAGTTTGGTGGATTGTGGAGGTGTATTGGGTTCTGTCCTGGTTTTCGGTAAGGTTTCAAGCTCAAAATTGAGCTCCGACAGTGGGAATTGGTAGGGGAAAATAGTTGGAATGCACTGAGGGAATGTTAGGGAAGCTCTGTGAGAAGTTTGGAGAGGCCTCTTTAAGAAAATTACAGCACATCTCCCATGGCCGTGGGAGGTCAGTTATAAAAATGGTCATGGGGTGGCTCTCAGGGCACAAGTTTGGGTGCATTGTGGTGCTTAGGTGGAGGGCAGNCCGTTCGTTGGGGTCTAAGGAGGCTAGGGATTGAGTCCCTGGTCTTGGTGTAAGGCCTAGGTATGAATTTCGACTAAGCTCAATTTCAGGTGTTGATCTAGAGCTATGGTAGAGGCTCTGTGGAAGGGGGATTTGATGGGGCTTTGGCTTCTTTCACTGCTATGGTGGAGGCTATTTCAATTAGGTGAAATTTGTTGGAATGCACTGAGGGGATCTTAGGGAAGGTCTGTGTGAGGTTTGGAGAGGCTCTCTAAGAAACTTTCAGCACACCTCCCATGGTTGTGGGAGGTGAGTTTTTATAAAAATGGCTATGGGGTGGCTCTCAAGGCATAAGTTTGGGGGCATTGTGGGGCTTAAGTGGAGGGAAGAGGAGCTCTTCAATTTGATTTGGATGAGCTCGCCTCTAGGTTTGATTTGGGTGAGGTACCATGGGAGTGGCTCTTGATTTTGGGCTTTTCCGGCCACCAGGCTGGCTGGCCGGCTAGGGGGAGGTGGCTAGGAGCTCAAGGAACCCATAGGAATCCATCACAACAATTTAATGCAAATGTGCTTTGATTTGGCAAAGATATCTTAAGCATGTGCATTTTTTGGAAATAGGATCCCTTAATTTGGGGGACCTTTGGTCCATGGCTTGATTTAGGTGGTTTCATGGTGTTTGGACTGGTCACTAAGTCCAACTAATGGTTGTGGTGGAGTTAATTTGGTGACTTTAGGGTGGTTAGGTCACATTTAGTGCATGGGTCCAAGTGGGTGCAAATGACAAAAACTTGAGTTTGGGCTAGGATAGCCATGTCAATTGGCCAAATAAATTATTACATTTGGTGTAGATGATCATAAGGAACAACTTTGGTGAAGAATGGAAATGGTTCTGAGTTCAATTGAAAGGTCAATTTGAAGGATTTTTGAACCTTAATCATTTTGGTTATGTTGGGCTAGGTTTGGGTCCTAGCTTGGGTTAGCCTTGGGCTAAGTCTAAATTGATTGTTATAAATATTTAATAAGAACCTAATGAAGATTTTTCAACATGAATTGGATGCCAATTTGGAGGTTAAGGCAATCAATTGGGTGAAATTGGGGACTTAGCCAATTTGGGGCTAAATTTGGGAACTTTGGATTTAGGCCAAAATCAAATGGATATGAGACTTCACCAAGGTCAATTGATAGTTGATTGTGATGCATAGGAATGTTATAAAGATTTTGCAACATTAATTGAGGCCAATTGACTAGGCTATGGGTTAAATTTGGTGAGATTAGGTCATATGGTCAAAATTAGGATTTTGACCCAAATGAAAATTGGGCTCAAATCATGGGCCAATTGAGCTTGAATTTGGTTTTGTTTGTTCATATCAAAAGTTAACTTGAGTTTAGTATTGGAATTGGGGTCAATTGAGATCAAATTGATGGACATTTGAGTTAGATTTTGGGAAATTTGGATCTTTAAAGGGCAATTTTGGGATTTTGGTTAAAGATGGTCAAATTGGCCAAATTGAGTCATGTGGTAGTTGAGAGAAATGAAATTGGGAAATATGTGGGATTTATTGGGATTTTCTAGGAATTTTTGGAATTTTGGGTCTAAGAGGGGTATTTTGGTAATTTGGGGGTGTTTTAGGGTAAAAGGCGAAGATGGGTATTTTAGTAGAGTTGAGGTACCAACCATCACCAACAAGTCATGGACCAATGGAAACCCCATTTTAGGTCCTCTACATACTGGTCTTAGCCAAACCATAGCCCTAGGGCTAGTAGGTTTAGGGGACCATCTACATGAGTATCGGGTTCTCTACATAGTGGTCTTAGTCAAACCATAGCCCTAGGGCTAGTAGGTTTAGGGGACCATCTACATGAGTATCCCGTTTTAGCCAAACCATAGCCCTAGGGCTAGTAGGTTTAGGGGACCATCTACATGAGTATCCCAAAGTATCAAGCGATCTAGGCTAGAAATTTGAGTTCAGGGTTGTGAGAGATTGTGGGTGTAGATGAGTGTAGTTAGTGTAGTGAGTGCAATGAATGACTTAGCTCCATACCAACACCCAGGGTTAACCTTAGGGTCCAACAGTCTTAAGGGTGACTCATCTTGAGTTTCCCCCATAGTGATCCCACCTACGAAATGCTACATGTTGAGACCAACATGTGGAACTTCAGGTTGAGTAGAGAAGAGTTTGGAATTTCTAGTGGTGAGAGATTGAGAGCAATATGTGGAACTCCAAGTTGAGTAAAGAAGAGGGTAGAATTTCTAATGGTGAGGTATTTAGAGGTTGAGAACAATATGTGGAACTCCAAGTTGAGTAAAGAAGAGGGTAGAATTTCTAATGGTGAGGGTTTCACCTCTAGTTTTCTAAGAACAGTCAAAAGGAAAATCCTATGGCTAGACCTTAGGCTACTAAAGAGGAAAACTAAACCTCAACCAAAAATGAGGTCAACAAATGGACACCCAACAGATGTGGTGTGTTGGGCAAGCACACCGCGCGTATTGGCGTTGACCGACGAGATCAGCAAAAACCAATACAAACTCCTAAGTCAACAGACCCAGAAGTATGCCTAGAGTTGTGTGTGTGATTTATTTCTGCCGGGAATTAGCAGTGATTGTCTGGTTGGAATTAAGGAGTAGGGACTCTCGCTGGGGATCAAAGAGTGGATTTTGAGTTATGAAATTTCAAAGATTTCCAAAGGATGGGAGTCAGAATGTAAGTGTTTATCCTGAGGTGGGAATTGAAATTCAAATATCAATTCAAACAGATAGAGAGAGTCAGCGTGTTAGGACCGACCTCGAATGTAATGAATCAGAAATGTAGGATTGATTCGGAAATGAGAATTAAAATGTAAGTCAATTCTCGAAGAAAAGTGTCGGAATGTAAGGACCAACCTCGAATGTAATGAATCAGAAATGTAGGACTGATTCGGAAATGGGAATTGAAATGTAGGTCAATTCTCAAAAGAAAGTGTCGGAATGTAAGGACCGAACTCGAATCTAATGAATCAGAAATGTAGGACTGATTCAGAAATGAGAATTGAAATGTAGGTCAATTCTCAAAAAGGGAATGTCGGAAGTAAGGACCGACCTCGAATGTAATGAATCAGAAATGTAGGAATGATTCGGAAATGAGAATTGAAATGTTGGTCAATTCTCAAAAGAAAGTGTCAGAATGTAAGGACCAAACTCGAATGTAATGAATCAAAAATGTAGGACTGATTCGAAAATGAGAATTGAAATGTAGGTCAATTCTCAAAAGAAAGTGTCGGAATGTAAGGACCGACCTCGAATGTAATGAATCAGAAATGTAGGACTGCTTCGGAAATGAGAGTTGAAATGTAGGTCAATTCTCAAACGAAAGTGTCGAAATGTAAGGACCGACCTCGAATGTAATGAATCAGAAATGTAGGACTGATTCTTCAAAAGAAAGCATCAGAATGTAAGGACCGACCTCGAATGTAATGAATCAGAAATGTAGGACTGATTCAGAAATGTGTTGGAATGTAAGGTCCGACCTCAAATGTAAAGAATCAGAAATGTAGGACTGATTCAGAAATGAGAGAATGTAAGGACCGACCTCGAATGTAATGAATCAGAAATGTAGGACTGATTCGGAAATGAGAATGAAATGTAGGATTGATTCTTAAAAAAAAGTGTCGGAATGTAAGGACCGACCTTGAATGTAATGAATAAGAAATGTAGGACTGATTCGGAAATGAGAGTTGAAATATAGGTAAATTCTCAAAAGAAAGTGTCGGAATGTAAGGACCGACCTCGAATGTAATGAAACAGAAATGTAGGACTGATAGTCGGAATGTAAGGACCGACCTCGAATGTAATGAATCAGAAATGTAGGACTTATTCCGAAATGAGAATTAAAATGTAGGGCAATTCTCAAAAGAAAGTGTCGGAATGTAAGGACCGACCTCGAATGTAATGAATCAGAAATATATGACAAATTCGAAAATGAGAATTGAAATGTAGGTCAATTCTCAAAAGAAAGTTAGTAGCGTTGAATTTATAGAAATGTATCATGTGAAAAAGGTTAATCTTATTGAAGGAAATTTGTAAAGCTTTGTGAGTTTTTGTGCAAAATGTGAAATTCTGCGGGGATGTGCAGAGAGTTAGTGTAGATAACGATGGTTGTGCTGCGCGCACAAAGAGTAG
>JXCR01146054.1:136071-160703 GCA_002079205.1 Phalaenopsis hybrid cultivar
GGAGGCTGGTGTAAGACCACCCCATGCACTTGGCATTGGTGACATCTTCTGGTTGTATCCATGCAATCAGACATCATTGCTGGCCAATAATACCCAAGTCTTTTGATCTTCATTTTCATTTTTGGTCCTGACTGGTGAGCGCCACACAATCCGGCATGTACTTCTTTGACAATATTTTGTGCTTCGGCTCTACTCAAACACTGTAGCCACATTTGGTTGAACGATCTTCTGTAAAGAACATTTCCCACCAAGGCGTAATACATGGCCCTTCTTGTGATGTGTTGCGCTACAGTCCTGTCTTATGGCAGCTTTCTAGTATGTAAATATTCTATTAATGGCTTGCGCCAATCTTTGTTGATGTCTGCAACTATAATTATTGTTTCTTCTTTTCCAAGTTTATGTAGAGTTTGGAAGTCGTTTCGAAACAAGACTCTTCTTCCTTGCACCGTGACTTCGGTTGAATCCTCCGGCGGACATGTCATTTCCTTAGCGAGTTTTGCTAGAGCGTCGGCATGGGCATTATCTTCCCGAAGAATCTGGTAGAAAGTCACGTAAGGGATTTGCTCCAGGAGCTTCATCGTATACTGATGGTACTCTACTAGTCTTGGTTTCAGAACTTTGTATTGTCCGGCGACTTGCTGGATGACAAGTTGAGAGTCACCATAAATGGCAATGTTTGTTATATCCATTGAAGTTGTCAATTCCAATCCTTTGATTAAGGCTTCATATTCTGCTTCATTATTAGTGCACGGATCTGTCAGGTGGTATGAGAACCTCATCATGCCCTTATCTGGCATAATAAAGATAAAATTGATCCCTGCCTTGCCTGGTATAACTGTGTCTGATCCTTTGTCTTTCCTGGCTGACGAAGCACCATCGAAGTACATTTCCCAGCGCTTCGCACTAGAAAATTCCATTTGTAGTATTTGTTCGTCTGGTAACTCGTCGTTGAGAGAGGACCCAGCTGACAGTGGGCGTGCAACGAGAAAATATGCTAAAATCTGTCCTTTGATAGCACGGAGGGGAACAAAAGTTATATCAAATTGTAATAAAATCATTGATCACCTTGCTAAACGTCTGGAAAGTATTGGTTGGGTCATCAAATATTACAACAGATTGACTTTCGAAATCAGAGTAATCTTATGAGACAGCATGTAATGTTTAAGCTTTTGAGCGACGAAAATTAATGTCAGACAATGCTTCTCAATAGGTGGATACCTTATCTCTGTCGGTATTAGACGATGACTCAAGTAGTAGAGTGCATTTTCTTTGCACTCATCATTGACTTGGGCTAAGAGGGCTCCAAGAGAGTCATCCAAAGCCGCGATATAAAGTATTAATGGTTTCGCTGGGATAGGGGCTGCCAAAACAGGAGGTGTCATTAAATATTGTTTAACGTCCTCAAAGGCCCGCTGACATTTCTCTTCCCAAATAAATTTGGCATCCTTTTTAATTAATGCCTAGAAAGGCTGACACCTACGTGAGAGATTAGAAATAAAGCGTCTTAGATATGTCAATTTTCCTTGGAAGGAACGTAGTTGTTTCAAGGTTTTAGGGGGAGGAATTTTCAAGATAGCTTTAATCTTATCCGGATCGATCTCGATTCCCTGTTGACGGACAAAGAATCCTAGAAATTTCCTAAAGGTAACACCAAAGGCGCACTTTAGGGGATTCATTTTAAGGTCATATCGTCGTAACCGTTCAAACACGATCCTAAAATCGTACAAATGATCTATTTTTTGTTTACTTTTGATGACTAAATCATCTACATAGCATTCTACTCGATTATGGATGAGGTCGTCAAAAATCTTCGTCATTGCGCGCTGATATGTTGCTCCGGCGTTCTTTAGGCCGAACGACATCACTGTGTAGCAGAAAATTCCAATCGGTGTTTTGAAAGCTATAATTACTGCATCCTCGGGAGCCATCTTAATTTGGCTGTATCTCAATGATCCGTCCATGAAGGAGAAAAATTCATGTGTCGAAGCGAAATCCACCATCATTTCTGGAATAGGTAGTGGAAACTCGACTTTTGGACATGCCTTGTTCAAATCTCTGAAGTCGACAAAAACCCGAAATAACGCCGACAGCTTCTGGCGACTCTGCTGGGGACAAGCTTTTCTCTCCATACAAATCAAGAAATATTATCTTCACACATCAGTAATATGTCTATGCTCTCTTCGACCAGATTACCTTTCTTTTGTTGGCATACTTTACCCATTTCTATCTTGGGAAAGTACAACTAACTCCTTGGACTTCAGGACTATACCCTTCTTCCATTGGCATACTTTACCCATTTCTGTCTTGGGAAAGTACAACTAACTCCTTGGACTTCAGGACTGCTTTCAAACCAGCTTTGAACAGAGAGCTCAGAAGGCCATTAAGTACTCTTTAAATTTTCATGTGGGGTCGGACCCCCAATAGGTGTGTCGGTGGACTAATTCCACCTGGGCATTTTCTGCCACTAATTGGGTCCCGCACTGGGTCCTAAAATTGCTTCACATCTCCCTTCCAAATTTGATTTGCTATTCGTGAATTAAACCAGATTGTGTTGTGTTGCACGCACTTTGAAATATTAATTAAATTTTACACCTTTATGAACAACGATGTTTAAATTATATGTAAATTAAAGACCCGCCCGGTCTACAGATTAACCTTTAGTTTCAGTGCTTGCACTAAAGATTATGAGGTTTTTGGCCATATAGCTAACCCTAAAACTTTCTGTTTTAAAGCCCGCTGCAATGGCCTACCCAACCCTGACCTTTTCCTGCAATCTGCTAACGGGCCGCAGCGCCCTTAATGTCTCTCCAACCATCAAGTTCGGAGCTGGATTTGAAGACCTCGAGGTTATCCTCGAGAAAGCCCTGTTCGTGGTAATGAAGATCGCTGTTCCGGAAGTGCAAGAGCCATCTGCATAATTCAGTTTGAACTACTCTCAGAACTTCCCTCCCTACAAGAAGGCTAAAGCTACTGTCATCATGCCTGTTATTCCTGCTACTGCTAAGGGAAAAGAAGTGATGATCGTTGAAGATCCGACTTAAGGATTAACTGTTCTACCACTGGTGTTTGAGATCGGGTCAAGCTCAAGGATTGTACCACTGACCCAAACTCAAAGGAGGAACCACAATAGAAGAGTTCGGAGGGCCATCAAAGCCCAGACTCCTGAAAACACACCCGTTGAGAGGGAGCCTCATCGAATTGAAGAAGTGTTACCAGAAATTTATCCACTCCTACGAGGGAGTAGATTCCATCCTCTGACAGATATGATGGATATGAGATTATCCGGAAGATTGCTGCAGCATTACCATCACTTCATGGACATAGTGAGGAGGGAAAGAAGTTTACTTCTATCACCCGAGTTAGCACAATATGCAGAAGGCTTGCTACTAAAGAAGGATGTTCTGTTAGTGAATTACTTAAACGAGTGGGACATGCAATTTCCCCTTATACGAAAAATGAAATTTTGAAGGATGTTAAGTCCGCTAGAAAATCTCATAAGTTGACTATAAAGTCACCTACCCGTGTTCCCATCCGGCTCCGTTTGGGAAACTGAGTTGATACTACAATATTCACCACCGACCATACCACCACCAGGACCGCAGGTCGCCGACCGATTAAGTCAAGACTGGGTCCGAGGAGCTTACCCGTCATTCCTGCAATCACGGAAAGAAAGACAAGACGATTACCTGACACTATAGCCGGTCTACACCACAGGGAGCATACCTTCCCTCGACATACCGATGTCTCTACTAAGACGCCCCGTCCTGAGGCATCATTGTCGAACAAGAAGAGGGTATGAGTACCCAAGGTCGCTGCACCGATACAATTCAGTGAGCCTACAGGATAGGAAGTAAAACCAGTGCCTGAAATATCTGACATCGTCGCGACAATAGCTAGCGAGATGGAGGAATAAATAGAGAATGTCCATCAAGGTCCTCTAGATCTTAAAGCAATCAAGGAATCAATAATTGAGGAAAAAGTTGAGAAACTCAGAATCGAGATTTCTGAGTTAGCTTGAGAGCATAGAGTTTCCGTCAATAATGACAATGAATATTTTGATTACGGTGATTACTTTGAGGAGAATTTCATGTCCATGTGATCGAAACCAGAGATACCACATCTGCGCGCGAGGCTCAATCTCACACCGGAGAGAACACCGTAGATGAGTTGTGTAGGGTTATCCTCCTAAGGGATGAGCAAGTCAGTCTACTAGAGAAAAGAATAGAAGAGATGACTGCAGCTATGACCGCAAATCACAAGTACCAAGATTGGCTTCTCCAGAGATTAATCAGCAGAAATCATACACATCACAGATGAAAGAAGGGAGGCTACTTCGACAGACAAAGATGAACAACCAAAGAAAGNCTATCATATGTAATAGATCAAAATTTTAACCATCAAGCTATTACTTTGACCTAATGACATAGCAGTTTTGTTCCTTTGGGGTAACTTTGATCTAGAACTGGGGTTTGGAAGATTTGTGGAATAAATAAGAAAGTANGGACTAGTACGCTGACTTGCCCAATGGGTGAGTCAAAACATTTTTTTGAGTTGGAACAAGTTTTTGTGAAAAGATTTGCCGGGGCGCAACATCATGTGTCTATTGGATAGCTGATGATGGAGAAGCAAAAGCCTAGTGAAACATTGGCAGACTATATTTTGATGTGGAGAAACCTTAGCATGAAATGTGAACCTCAGCTACAGGAACATCAAGCGTTTGAGATTCTACTGAAAAGCATTCATGGGCCAGTAGCTTTCATGCTTAAAGGACTCACCATCAAATCCTTTGAGAAGCTACTTAGTAAAGCTAATAGTCTTCAAGAAGAAATGAAGCACATGGAGCCACTTGAAAAGGCTAAGGTGACCAGAGTGTTCGAAAAGAAATCAGTGGAAGTCGCAACTGTCGACAAAGGAAAGTAGCCGATAAAGATATATGTAGAAGAGCATCGTTAGTCTTCGTCACAGTACTCTCAGAAACAGAGCAGTCAAACCAACCAACGGCCGTCTCAGGAAGGATCACCTCGAACAGCGGGTAAAAGAATATCCCTGTTAGAGCGATAGAAAGTTGTTTATTCTTTCAAAGATGAAGATGTACCTAAAATATTCAAAAGCTTGATGAAGAAACCAGAATTCAAACTACCTAATCCAAAAAAACCCGAAGACGTAGAGAAGAAGAATGAACCGAATTATTGCACGTACCACCGGTTTCTTGGGCATACTATAGACAAGTGTTTTGTCTTTAAATAATGGCTCGAGAAGAACCTCAAGAAAGAGAATATAACAATCCCGAAGGAGTATTTGAGAGAACCTAAAAAAGGTTCCATAAACATGATTTCAGCTGAGTCAATCTCCCCAGTTGCTCCATATGTCGGAACAGATAGATGGACTACAGCTTGGGATGAACTCAAGAGGGTCCTCAATCAAATGCAGGATTTATCGAAACAAGCTTCTACGAACACTGGAGAAGAATGGAATGAGGTATGGAGCAGATCGTCCAGGAAGATACTGAACAAGATACAGTCTGCATCAAAACAAGCCTCCATTCAGAGTCTGCAGCATACCGAGCCCGAGATGAAGGTTTCGCTAGAAAATTCGTCATCGTCAAGGATAAAGAGCAGGAAGAAGAAAAACGTCACTGCCAAGATTGATAGCACGGGGGGTAGATACGGGCTGCCTCTACTAGACTGGTTGTCTCGGATTTGGGGTAGAAAATCCTCGAACCCTTGACTTTGTATGATTATGTTTTTGTCCCTCCGGGGTCTTATGAATATAATGATTATGATTTCAGCTACATTTTTTACTATTTCTGGAAATAACGTGATTGATTATGGCCGATCTAGCTGTGATCTCGATCCCCAAAATGATCCTCAAATCTTACTCAAGTCTGATGAACTCGTTGTCAATGCCAAAGAAGAACTCAATGATACCGCTTATGACAACTCCGATAACGAAGAGCCAACTCTCGAGCATCATGGTACACCGCTCACCATCAACTTAGATCTTTCCAACGAGTAGGAAAAGACACCGGAAGATTCAACAATGATATCTCAAGAAGAAGAAATCACAAAAGTTAACTTAAGGAGCAGAAAAGTGTTACCACCAAGAATAGCTCCAATAGACAAATTGAAAACAGATAATGGCTCGAGAAGGGATACCCCCACCTCCACCAGTGGAAGAACCACATAATCAAGATAAAATTGGAGGACCCTACAAAGTAGACTACAACGTAGAGATGAGAGAATCTCTGGTTACAACTTTGCTTGTTCCAGAAATTTGCTTAGCTCAGTTAGCTAGCACATCCTCAAATGAAGTTTGCTTGTTGAGAGAACAGTCAGGGGTAACCTTTACAGATGAAGACTTGCTGCTCCGTACCGCCGACCACAACCTCCCGCTCTACATCTCCGTCAACATCGACAGATTTGTGTTATCCAGAGTTTTAGTGGATCCTGGGGCATCTCTTAACTTGATGAGCCTACGGACATTGGCCTATTTGGATATTGAAGCTCAAGAGCTTACAGCTAATAAAATAATGTTAAGAGGATTCAACCAAAAGGGAGAAAGAGCACTTTGATCAATTACATTACTTATGAAGGTTGAAGAACTCGTAACAACCATTAAATTTCATATCATCGACGTCGAGACCTCTTTTAACGCTCTATTGCGTCCACCATGAATTCATGAGCACAATATAGTTCCATCATCTCTACACCAGTGCATCAAATACCGCAAAGATGGTCAAGAAAATTGCATCAATGGACATCTACAACCAATTTCAGTGCACGAAGTTGGTATCGATGAAGATGTTGCCTACTACGCGCCTCCAAAGAGGACTATCTTCTCTCATGAAGTTATCACAAATAAAAATGAAGATTCAGGAAAATCACAAAAAGGAGGTCATACAACTCCGCTTCAACAACCTTCTACCACTCTCTTACGACGAGTTGGTGGAGGTTCTTCTTGTTCACGCACCCGAGGTCGAGGCTGGAGACTCGGACGAGGAAAGATCAATTTAATTGTTGAACGGACTAGGCCAACTATCAACATTGGTGATGAAGACAGTGCTGAAGATGAAATAATGATGATAAAGCAGAAGAAACCTCAGTACGAGATATCCCTAGAAGATACATAGAGAAATGAATATGAAACAATGTATGATTGGATAAACCACTACGTGGATACTATGACCCTCACTCCGATTCTCCCTCAAAAGGTTAGGAGTTTAGAGGTCAAGGAAGTCCGTAGTGTTGGTTCAAAGCCGATCAAATTTTACCGTGCTTTAGGGGTCAAGGAAGTCCGTAGTGTTGGTTCAAAGCCGATCAAATTTTACCGTGCTTCTACCTCTATTGAGCTTGAAAAACATGTAAATTTGGATGTTGATTCTAATGAATTAGTGGAACTGCCTTTTGGTGTCTTGAAAAACATGTAAATTTGGAGTGTTAGTTCAAAGCTGATCAAATTTTACCGCGCTTCTACCTCTACTGAGCTTGAAAAACATGTAAATTTGGATGTTGATTCTAATTAATTAATGGATTGGTCTTTTGGTTACTTCTCTCCTTGTGTTCAAAAGTTAATTCAACAGGGACACTTACCAAAACAATGCCAAAAGATAAATTTCAACTTTTTGAAAAATTATGGAATGCTAGAAGTTGAACTCCCAATTCAAATCATAAGATAAATTTCAACATTTTGAAAAATTATGGAATGCCAAAAGTCAAACTTCCAATTCAAAAGAAAGTCTCGGATTTAGTACAGTTGGACCAGTCGATGATTCTGAATTTTGCATGGTTGTTACTAGTAAGTCAAAAGAGTATTTTCTCGATATAAAGGATGACCCTGTTGATCAACCAATAGAAGATGCTTCGCCAGAATTTGAGGAAGAAATTAAATCCACTATCGATGAATTAAAAGAGATTAACCTCGGGACTGAAGAACGACCCCGACCTACATTTATAAGTTCTCTACTTGAGGACGAAGAATCTGCAGAACTGGTCAAACTATTAACAGAATTCAAAGATTGCTTTGCATGGAGCTACGATGAAATGTCAAGGCTGTCAGTAGAGGTTGCAGTCCATAAACTTGGGGTGGACAAGAATATAACCCTAGTAAAACAAGCTCCAATGAGAATGCGTCTTAAAATAGAACAACAAGTCATCGCTGAAGTGAAGAAGTTGATAGATGCCAACTTTATTAAAGAGGAGCAGTACCCCACGTGGTTAGCCAATATTGTACCTAATAAAAAGAAAAATGGACAGATCCACGTTTGTGTCGACTTCAGAGATTTGAACAAGGCATGTCTAAAAGACGAGTTTNTTTTGGCCCACTGACGTTTTTTTCTGTCGTCTGCAGAAAAGTATCAGGACAGAGGCTGATCTTTGCCTTTCAGGACGGCTGGAACCTCGCACTGAATGAAGGGATGGAGCCACAAGGAGGTGTCATAGATTTCAACGTGGATTTCAACTAGGTTGATATGGACTACGAGGGTCCTCTAATGGGCGTAGTCAGCAATAAAGAAAAGGAGGGACTGCCTTCACTATTGAGGGTGACCACTCAAGACAATGTGTCACGCAAAGGTAAAAACGTGATAGCGGAACAAGATCCAATGGAGGAAACCAGCCGACTGCCCTCCATGTTAGCTACTCCAGCAAGGGACCTGATAACCGCCCGTAGTGGACAACCACCGAATACTCCCCTCCATAGGACGCAGCGCAGAAAATGCCAGTTGAAAGAAAAGAGAGCCTTTCTGCGACATGAACGCAAACGCCAGAGAGACATGAGCAGTTTTCTTACCCCCATTCCTGAGGGACATATTTACGACCCAGATCTGAGAGAAAATTTTGCCAGCCTGCCCACTACAGATGAAGAGACAGGATTTGTGACAGAATCAGATATGCTCCCAGTTTCAGATATCTTATGTAGAGGTTGCCCAACATGCAACTTTGAGGTTCAGCCTAGACATCAGTCACGGACGCATCTGTAGAATGTCCGGACTGTAATGTTTTGCATCTACAGCATTTCAGTACATTAGAAGAATACACTTCAAGCACCAACGAGTCTCAGACTCCAGACTTCGTAATAAATGAACCATATGTCCCACTGGGGACGGATCAGCGTGGAGCCCATGATCATACATCCCACTAGAGACTGAATCTCATATTCCGGATCGACCAGCACCAGTTTAGGTTCCCGCCAAGGCTCGGAGGAAGGAACGCCCCAGGCAGCTGCCAACTCCTGATATGGTAGAATACTACAAGATAAGCAAAGTAAATAAAAGAGAATTCAAGTTCTATGAAGAAGTTCACGGAAAGTTTGTCAACATATTGGAGGGCCTGGAGCTATATACCAGGGGTTTTCTCTGAAAGTGATGAAAGAAGCATCCTGGACTGCATCTTCGATTTAAGAGATAGAGGTCGAGCAGGCCTTCTCATGGAGAGAACATATTCCGAGCCGAAGAAATGGATGAGGGAAAGGGAAGAATTACCATCCAATGCGGCTATTGCTACAAATTTATGAATGATAGACAGGAGAATCCGCCTGGGATCCTCAAATACGACCAAGTCCAAGTGGATCCGTTACCACCAATGATAAAATGGATGATCAAGAGAATGATCAAGTGGAATATTCTACCCGCTACTTGCATTCCTAACAGTTGCATCTCAACATTTATGAAGAAGGTGACTACATTCCCCCACACATTGACTATCATGATTTTGTGAGGCTTTTTGGCACAGTCTCGTTCATGAGTAAAAACAATATTCTGTTTGGAAAAGAAATCGATATAGTCGACCCTGGTAAATTTAGAGGAGCTGTGGAGATTCCTCTTCCAATTGGTTCAGTACTTATTCTTAAGGGCAACGGTGCAGACGTTGCCAAGCACTGCATTTCAGGAGTACGACACCGTAGGGTGTCCGTGACCTTCCGCAGGATGGATGACAGTAAAATACCATATGGATTCCAGCAGGACCCAGAATTGGAGGAGCTGTTTCCTTACGAGCTATGAGAAGGTTGTACCTCTAAGTACATGCGAAGGGAAATCTTACCCTGGAGCATGACTTAGAAGGTCTGCTTGATCAGAAGCTCAATATACCAGGCACAGAGGGTTCACTTGCTTTCGTTTAACAGCATGACATGTATCTGATGTATTCAGTCTATGATGTATTCATATCATAAGAAGATTCTCAATGTATTTCAGCATGGATTACATGATGTACCTTTTCAGGCATTAGCCTATGTCTGATTTATGTCATCCCTTTTTTTAGGCAAATTAATGGAAATTTCTTTCAGATTGTGCCTTTTTGTCAGTTGTCTTTTTGTGCGATGGATGAAAGCCGCGAACCATGCGATGATTCAGAATTTCAATGAACAAAGAACGAAACAACAAATCTTCAACAAGAAACAAAACACAAATGAAAGATAATCATAAATAAGTGAATAAAAAAACAAATTTCTTTTAAATCAACCAGTTAAAATTAAAACTTTAAAAATATATTTTGAAAAATTAAATTGTGGTAAAAACAACAAGAAAATAAAACAAACCCCTTAAGTGGATGTTTCCGTTTTCGGAATTTCTTACTCTTTGTGCACATAGCAAAACCATCGTTATCTACACTAACTCTTTGGACATCCCCGCAGAATTTCACAATCTGCATAAAAACTCACAAAACTTTACAAATCTCCTTCAACAAGATCGACCTTTCTCACATGATACATTTCTATAAATTCAACGCTACTAAATTTCTTCTGAGAATTGACCTACATTTCAATTCTCATTTCTGAATCAGTCCTACATTTCTGATTCATTACTTTTGAGGTCGGTCCTTAAATTCGAAACTTTCTTTTGAGAATTGACCTACATTTCAATTCTCATTTCTGAATCAGTCCTACATTTAACACTTTCTTTTGAGAATTGACTTACATTTCAATTCTCATTTCTGAATTAGTCCTACATTTCTGATGCTTTCTTTTGAAAATTGACCTACATTTCAATTCTCATTTCTGAATCAGTCCTACATTTCTGATTCATTACATTCGATGTCGGTCCTTACATTCCGACACTTTCTTTTGAGAATTAATCTACATTTCAATTCTCATTTTCGAATCAGTCCTACATTTCTGATTCATTATATTCGAGGTCGGTCCTTACATTCCGACACTTTCTTTTGAGAATTGACCTACATTTCAATTCTCATTTCCGAATCAGCCCTACATTTCTGATTCATTACATTCGAGGTCTGTCTTTACATTCTGACACTTTCTTTTGAGAATTAACCTACATTTCAATTCTCATTTCCGAATTAGTCCTACATTTCTGAATCCTACATTTCAATTCTCATTTCGGAATCAGTCCTACATTTCTGATTCATTACAATCGAGGTCGGTCCTTATATTCCGACACTTTCTTTTTAGAATTGACCTACATTTCAATTCCGACACCTTCTTTTCAGAATTGACCTACATTTCAATTCTCATTTCTGAATCAGTCCTACATTTCTGATTATTACATTCAACGTCGGTCCTTACATTCCGACACTTTCTTTTCAGAATTGACCTATATTTCAATTCTCATTTCTGAATCAGTCCTATATTTCTGATTAATTACATTCGAGGTCGGTCCTTACATTCTGACACTTTCTTTTGAGAATTGACATACATTTCAATTCTCATTTTCGAATCAGTCCTACATTTCTGATTCATTACATTCGAGGTCGGTCCTTACATTCCGACACTTTCTTTTGAGAATTGACCTACATTTTAATTCTCATTTCCTAGTCAATCCTACATTTCTGATTCATTAAATTTGAGGTCGGTCCTTACACTCCGACTCTCTCTCTCTCTCTTTCTGTTTGAATTGATACTTGAATTTCAATTCCCACCTCGGGCTCAACACTTACATTCTAACTCCCATCCTTTGGAAATCCTTGAAATTTCATAACTCAAAATCCACTCTCCGATCCCCAGCGAGAGTCCCTACTTCTTGATTCCAACCAGACGATCACCTACTAAATCCCTCGCAGAAATAAATCACACACACAACTCTAAGCATACTTCTGAGTATGTTGACTTAGGAGTTCGTATTGGTTTTTGTTGATCTCATCGGTCAACGCCAATACGCGTGGTGTGCTTTCCCAGCACACCACACCTATTGGGGGTCCATTTGTTGACCTCNACGTGCAGTGACGAAGATTTTTTACGACCTCATTCACAATCAAGTAGAAAGCTGCGTGGATGATTTGGTCATCAAAAGCAAACAAAAAATAGATCATTTGTACGATTTGAGGATTGTGTTTGAACGGTTACGACGATATGACCTTACAAAAAATAAACCATTTGTACGATTTGAGGATTGTGTTTGAACGGTTACGACGATATGACCTTAAAATGAATCCCTTAAAGTGCACCTTCGGCATCACCTCCGGGAAATGTTTCCGTACCACCTGACAGAGCCGTGCACCAACAATGAAGCAGAATATGAAGCTTTAATCACCAGATTGGAATTGGCAATCTCAATGGATATAACAAACATTTGTCATTTATGGTGACTCTCAACTTGTCATCCAGCAAGTCGCCGGACAATACAGAATTTTGAAACCAAGACTAGCAGAATACCATCAGTGCACAATGAAGCTCCTGGAGCAGATTATTGAGGCGACTTTTTATCGGATTCCTCGGGGAGATAATGCCCATGCCGACGCTCTAGCAAAACTTGCTAAGGAAATGGCGTGTCCCTTGGAGGATTCCATCGAAGTCACAGTGCAAGGAAGACGAGTCTTGTCTCGAAACGACTTCGAAACTCTACATAAACTTGGAAAAGAAGAAACAATAAATACAGTTGTAGACATCAACAAAGATTGGCGCAAGCCATTAATAGAATATTTGCATACTGGGAAGCTGCCAGAGGACAAGTCTGAGGCGCACCACATCACAAGAAGGGCTGTGTCTTAAGTCCTGGTGGGAAATGTTCTCTACAGAAGATCATTCGACCAAATGTGGCTACGGTGTTTGAGCAGAGCCGAGGCACAGAATATTATCAAAGAGGTACATGCCGGATTGTGTGGCGCTCACCAGTCGAGACCAAAAATGAAAATAAAGATTAAAAGAGTCGGATATTACTGGCCAACAATGATGTCTGATTGCATGGATACAGCCAGAAGATGTCACCAATGCCAAGTGCATGGGGTGGTACACCCAACTGTTGCCTCGTGGCCATTCGAGTGTTGGGGCACGGACAAAATAGGTCCGATAGACCCTCCATCTTCTAAAGGACACAAGTTTATACTGGCCACTACAGACTACTTCGCCAAATGGGCAGAGGCAGTACCATTACTTGAGGTTACGACACAGCACGTCCTTCAATTTTTCAAAGGCCAAATTGTCTACCGTTTCGGAGTACCGCGAAGAATAATCTCTGACAATGGGACAGCTTTTAGAAGAACAAAGATCAACAATTTCGTTAAAAGACATGGGATAGATTGGAGATACTCTACAATTTACTATCCTAGAGCAAATGGTCTGGCTCAACAATTTCATCAAAAGACATGGGATAGATTGGAGATACTCTACAATTTACTATCCCAGAGCAAATGGTCTGGCTGCTTCAACAAGACACTTGTACAGATTTTGAAGAAAACAATGGATGAAAACAAGAGGGATTGGCATAACAAACTGCTAGAAGCCTTGTGGGCCTACCGGACGACTTTCAGAACTCCCACTCAGTTTACACCTTACATGCTCGTGTACGGGACCGAGGTCGTGCTACCGCTAGAAATCCAGACACCATATCTCAAAGTCGTCGTTGCCAACCAACTCATAACGGAAGAAAGCGTAAAACTCAGACTTGAAGAACTGGACAGTCTCGAGGGAAAACGATTGGAAGCACATCAACATTTGGAGCTCTACCAGGCAAAGATGGTACAAGCCCATGAAAAATTGGTACGCCCGAGGACATTCAAAATTGGTGACCTCGTACTTGTGCTCAAAAGGCCAATTCTTGCTCGTCGGAAAATAGGTGGAAAATTCGAGCCAACTTGGGAGAGACCATTTGTCAGTAAGAAAGTCTATACAGGAGGAGCCTACCAGTTAGTGGACTTCCGGGGTGAAAGACCCAAGTTACCGATAAATGGACGATACCTGAAAACTATTACGCATCCTGATGTCGCCTGACTCCTCTTGCCTCTGCTTGCTTTGAAAACTTTGAAACTTTGATTGTTTTAAGGTTATCTATGTGGCCAAATGTCTATNATTAGGATTACTGGACCTTAGGGTTGACCTTGGGTGTTGGTCTGGAGCTAAGACACTCACTACACTTATCTGTCACCCTTAGGATTGCTGCACCTTAGGGTTGACCTTGGGTGTTGGTCTGGAGCTAAGGCACTCACTACACTCATCTACACTATCCTTAGGGTTGACCTTGGGTGTTGGTCTGGAGCTAAGGCACTCACTACACTTATCTGCACTCTGCTGGATCTTAGGGTTGACCTTGGGTGTTGGTCTGGAGCTAAGGCACTCACTACACTAATCTGCACCCATACAACCCTGAACTCAAATTTCTAGCCTAGTTCCCTTGATCTTTTGGGATACTCATGTAGATGGTCGTGGGTGTTGGTCTGGAGCTAAGGCACTCACTACACTCATCTACACTCACAATCACTCACAACGATGAACTCAAATTTTTAGCCTAGATCTCTTGATCTTTTGGAATAGTCATGTAGATGGTCCCCTTGAACACATATCTCTAGCCTAGATCCCTTAATCTTTTGGGATACTCATTTAGATGGTCCCCTAAACCTACTAGCCCTAGGGCTATGGTTTAGCTAAGACCACTATGTAGAGATCCCAAAATGGGGTTTCCATTGGTAAATGTCTTGTTAGTGATGATTGGTATCTCAACTCTACCAAAATACCCATCTTGGCCTTTTACCCCTAAAACACCCCCAAATTACCTCTTGGACCCAAAATTCCAAAAATTCTAAAAATTCTCAGAAAATTCTAATAAATCCCAAATATTCCCAATTTCATTTCTCTCAAATATCACATGACTCAATTTGGCCAATTTTACCATCTTTAACCAAAATCCCCAAATTGCCCTTTAAAGACCCAAATTTCCTCAAATTCAATTCAAATGTCCATCAATTAGATCTCAATTGACTTCAATTCCAATCCTAAACTCAAATTCAGTTTTGATATGACAAAATTACACCAAATCCAAGCTCTATTGGTCAATGATTTGAGCCCAATTTTGATTTGGTTCAAAACCCCAATTTTAACCATATGACCTAATCTCACCAAATTGATCCCATAGCCTAGTCGATTGGCCTCAATTAATGTTGCAAAATCTTTATAACATTCTTATACATCAAAATCAACCATCAATTGGCATTGGTGAAGTCTCAAATCCATTTGATTTTGGCCTAAATCCAAAATTCCCAAATTGGCTAAGTCCCCAAATTTCACCCAATTGATTGCCTTAACCTCCAAATTGGCATCCAGTTCATGTTGAAAAATCTTCATGAGGTCCCTATTAACCATTTATAATAATCAATTTGGACTTAGCCCAAGGCTAACCCAAGCTAGACCCAAGCCTAGACCATGACCAAATTGATTAAAGTTCAAAATTCCTTCAAATTGACCTTTCAATTGAACTCAAACATTTAAAATAATCAATTTGGACTTAGCCCAAGGCTAACCCAAGCTAGACCTAAGCCTAGCCCACTCTTCTATTCTTCACCAAAGTTGTTCCTTATGATCATATACACCAAATGAAACATTTATTTGGGCCAGCAATTCACCGAAGTTGTTCCTTATGATCATCTACACCAAATACAATAGTTATTTGGGCCAATTGAGATGGCTAACCTAGCCCAAACTCAAGTTTTGGTCATTTGCACCCAATTGGACCCATGCACTAAATGTGACCTAACCACCCTAACGCCACCAAATTAACTCCCCACAAACCAACCCAAAATAACGCCGATAAGGCTCAATCAAATAAACTAAGAAAAGTATGACGTCCATCTGGTCTGTGAAACCTTTATATTTGCCGACAAGTTCCCCTAATTAATATAAAAGATTAAATAGGGTTTATATTAAGCTAGGTTCAGACATGCTTCCTATAAGGGCAAGCCCTTATAGTTAATTACATCTTAAATGACCAAAACCACCTAAGAAGACTCTCGATAAAAATTAAGAATTGTTATCTTCAAAAAATTTCAAAGGGTAGGACTCTTTAACAAAATTGGACGTAGAGGTGTGAAAGGGGATTGATTCAAATTTGGAACATTTTATTGTAGAATCCAAGGGGAGAAGAACTAGGGGATGTCATGGATCCAAAGGAGAACCCTAGTGACCTTCCAAGCTGCCCTAATGTTTGGCTTCAGTTTTGAAGAGAAATATTTAGGTGTTTCATCCTGCCAATTTTATTATTCTAATGTTTGGCTTCAGTTTTGAGGAGAAATATTTAGGTGTTTCATCCTACCAATTTTATTAGCTATCATAATGTTTGGCTTCAATTTTGAGGAGAAATATTTAGGTGTTTCATCCTGCCAATTTTATTAGTCAGAGCTTACATTCGTGTGAAACGAGCACACAAATAACCTGGAAGATGTGAGGATTTAGGTCGTGACATACAACAACCTTGGAATCCTAAGATGAGTTAAGGCTTATATTATATAGCAGGGCTATGCAAAGGCTTAAAGATAAGGTGAGGATTTACGTTGCATAAGCAAGCAACCTCGAAGTCCTATGACTTTGTTGTTTAAGTCTAAGGAAGATTCGTTTAGCTGTGGAAGACAGGTTTTGCTGTTGAAGATGGTCGTGTTGCACACCATGCTAGCTCCAAGCTCCTTGCCGCGACAAGTTTTAGTTATCTAGTGTGTCAAGTTATAATGTCAAATCAGTTAGCCCTATGGTTAAAGTTCTTTAAATTTTATGAGAGAATATTAAAGTTGATTAGAGCGACACCGGTTAGGATCCTACGGTTCCTTCGTTCCAGCATCACTATTTTCTATTAGATTCACTTAGTCCAAATGAACTTACTAAGCCCAACTTAATGAGTTCCATAATTTCATTTAAACCATGGGAAGCCTCGTTAGCAACCGTAGGTTACCTCCTCTGAGGATTCACGATCATCCGATAGAGACATCTTAATTTAGTTGAAGTTGTAGTTTTGTGTGATGTTTGTGATGAATTGTTTTATATTTTGAATGTTGTGGGGGTGAATTTTATCTTGGTTGATTTTAGTTTTAGTCGATCATCAAATAGAGACATCTTAATTAAGTTAAAGTTGTGGTTTTATATGATGTTTGTGATTAAATTTTGGATAGAGACGTCTTAATTTAGTTGCAATTGTAGTTTTGTGTGATGTTTGTGATTAAATTTTGAGTTGTTTTACATTTTGAATGTTGTGGGGGTGAATTTTATCTTGGTTGATTTTAGTTTTAGCTTTGGTTTTGGTTTATTCGAATGTTGTGGCGGTGAATTTTATCTTGGTTGATTTTAGTTTTGGTTTTGGTTAACATGCAAGTTATGTTATGGCGGTGAGTTTTATCTTAGTTGATTTTAATTTTGGTTTTGGGTTATGGTTATGATTTAATTGAAGTTGTGGTTTTATGTGATGTTTGTGATTAAATTTTGAGTTGTTTTATATTTTGAATGCGTGGGGGTGAATTTTATCTTGGTTGATTTTAGTTTTAGTTTTGGTTTTGGTTTTGTGGATATCCGGTGAATTTTATCTTTTCGATTTTAATTTTGGTTTTGGTTATGCTTATGTGGCTATCCGGATGGTTTTAGTTTTCATGCAGGGTGACATCGTTGTTTAGCATGCAAATTTGCAGGTATAAAAGGACAGTATGAAAGTATAAGAAAGACAACGCTGAAAACTGTAAAAGTATACCTGTCAAGTCTTCTCGTTCCACCACCTGAAACTTAAAATGCATGTTAAGGCAGTTTATGAAGAGCAGGGCGAATCTTCTCGTTCCACCACCTGAAACTTAAAATGCATGTTAAGGCAGTTTATGAAAAGCAGGAATACAAATTTTGGTAATTTTCCTAACCCTATGTCATATCTTGGTGAGTCCTTAAAAGTTTAATTACATTTTGGCAATTTTCCTAACCCTATGTCATATTTTGGTGGGTCCTTAAAAAAAGTTTAATGATGATTTCATTGAGCGAAGAATATTAAGTTTAATAGGCCTCTATGGTATCCAACAAGTTAGAAGGGGGAAGCAAGTCCATGCCTTCCTCTCACCAATTGGTGAAAAGCCTCAAGTCCATTTAAACTTATTATATTGCTTAATGGTCCATCCTGTAAACACCCTTATTACTCAGTGAACCCTGGTGTCTCAATTATCCCTAAGAATAGGATAATTATCATTTATCATTAAATTTGAAAATTATGTGGGTGAAGACCCTTAAAGAGGCAAGTTAATGTAATTTGAACACTTAGCAAAATTTTTTAATCCTAATTGGGCTTAGTGGTGTTTCAAGGGTGTTTGATTTAATTATGTTTATTTCTCTAATCCTTGTTTAATCAATTTTTTATTTAGCTTAAGTCACACTACCTTAAGACCTAGGTGAGTGTCTTAATTAGTTTTGAAATATTTAGCCTAAGTCACCACTAAGCCCTTAAGACCTAGGTGAGTGTCTTAATTAATTTTGAAATGTTTAGCTTTAAGTGGTCATGATTCATGATTTGGATTCTATTTGAAAATCAAGATGGGGGTATTAAACTGATTAATTATTGGCTTCAAAAGTCATACCCCTAAGTCCAGGATCATTTAATTTTAATAAACTTCCAAATTTTAATAATTTAGAAATTTATTAATCTTAATTAAGAAAGTGAGATTGGTTTCTACCAATTAACCCCTTGTGTTTCAAGCATCAAATAAATTGATTACAATCAAAGGTTACCTATTTTCCCTCCTTGACTTAAGCCTAAATGTTAATTAAGGCTAAATTTTCAAAATTACGCATTGGCCACTAAGGCTCTAACACTTCATAATTTGTCAACTTTAATTCGAATGACTTTGAATTTTTTATCCTACCTCATTAATGGGTTAGTTGAGACATCAGAGGAGAAAATGTGATTTTTCATAATTTAATTTACTTTACGTAATTATTTTCATGCGAAAATGAGATTTTTCAAAGAAAATTCCTAACTTGACCAAGGTAAATTCTAATCCCTTGAAATTTTTACTGGAGGTAGACCTAGACCAGAAAAGCCTTTGGACAAAATTTCATGATTTTTTGAATTCTCTGTGATTTATTAGAATAATTTTAAGTTCTGCGTTATTTAATAAAAAAAAAATATTTTAGGTGGTGAAAATTAGGTTTTGTATTTTTGAAAAATCTTCCTAAGGACAGAGAACTCAGAGGAGCAAATTTTATATTTTTCTGATTTTTTTTATTGGAATAATTTTAGCGAAAACTCATTTTTAGCTTTTAAAAATTATTCTTAAGCTTTGAAATTCAATATCTTTATTTAAAAAATCAAGAAAAATATTCTAATTGTTCTTAAGTAATTAGGAAGCAATTTAGAACATTTTCTAGGGTTTTATTATTTTTTGTGATTTTTATGAATTTTTAATTATTTGAATATTTAAAATATACTAAAAAATCAAGTTTTTTATTTTAAATATCATTTTATTTTTAGAAAATACCCCTGATCACAGAGAACTCAAAAAATTAAGTTTCATAATTTTTTGAGTTATATTTTGATTTTTAGAAAATCATTTAAGTGCCAAGAGTGGTGATTTCATAATTTTTTGAGTTATATTTTGATTTTTAAAAAATCATTTAATTGTTAAGAGTGGTTGAAAATCAAGTTTTTACTTTAAATATAATTTTATTTTTAGAAAATACCCCTGATCACAGAGAACTCAAAAAACTAAGTTTCCATATTATTTTATTTTTATAAAATATCCCTAATCACAGAGAACTCAAAAAACTAAGTTTCATAATTTTGTTTATTTTTATAAAATATCCCTGATCACAGAGAACTCAAAAAACTAAGTTTCATAATTTTTTATTATATTTTGATTTTTAAAAATCATTTAAGTATCAAAAGTGATATTTATCTTTAAAAATTATCTTAAGTTGTCAAATGAACTCAAAATATTTTGAAATTTTTATGATGAGTTCTCTGGATCATAAATCACAGTGGAGATAAAAAATCAAGTCATTTAAATGTTTAAATTTTCCAATATTAATTATCTTAGTGATTTAGTGTTTGTAAAATTTAAGGGCATTTTAAATGGCTTGACCCATGAAATTATTTCCAAAGGTTTCTCTAGTCATGGTGGTCCTTCCAAAATTTTCGTAGGATTTTCTAATCAATATGCTAATTTCCATGATTGTTTTAAAGAAATAATGTGGAATAACTTGAAAAATATAGATCTTTGTATAGGGACCTCCTCTAACTTTGGAAAAATTAGAGGATGTTTCCCCTGACAGAAGCTACAACATGCCAAAATTTCATGCCAAGGTGATGTGCCAATATGCATGGAGAATCAAATGATTCAAAACAGTGTTTAATTAATTAAAAATAAACTATGCATAAAATGGTATTGACATTTATTCCACATTGTTCTCCTCTATTCACTGAGCAAGAGGGTATTTTTATTTTATTTTTGTGTTTTTCAACACAAAGTTATGGACTTTCTAAGTTAAGGGTATTTAAATAAATAAGAAAAAAAGCACTATTTATCTATTTAAATCGCGCATGCCACCTCAACCTACGACGGCTCCGAAGGCATGCGTGGCGCGCCTGGTTGGACGTTGCCGTCCACGTAGCGTGCTGACTCGGCCCGCTATTTATGTCCCGAAGCGCTGTCCGGGACGATCTCCCCTGTCCATTTGATACACGCTTGATCAAACGGCTCCCCGTCATCGTCCCCGATAGAATGATCTCGTGACCGTCCACACTAAAACCCTAAGATCTCAGCCTAGATTCAACCAAATCACTTTGGGTTTGATCTTATGGACTCGTCTAAGTGAGACGAACACATCCATACGGTTAATGTATCATGAAATCAAGCCTAAATAAATGGGTAATCAAAATGAGCTCGGGAGGACGAGAAGTTTTATACCTTTGCTCTAAGAAGGGAGGCTTCAATCAGAGGTGCTCGACACGTTCGTTGGGGTCCAAGAAGGCTAGGGATTGAGTCCCTGGTCTTGGTGTAAGGCCTAGGTATGAATTCGACCAAGCTCGATTTCAGGTGTTGGTATAGAGCTATGGTGGAGGCTATTTGAGAGGATAATTTGATGGGGCTTTGTCTTCTCTTGCTGTTGTGAAGGTGTGGGCACAAGCAATTGAAGTTTGGTGGAGTGTGAAGGTGTATTGGGTTCTGTCCTGGTTTCCGGCAAGGTTTCAAGCTCAAAATTGAGCTCCGACAATGGGAATTAGTGAGGGAAAATGGTTGGAATGCACTGAGGGGATCTTAGGGAAGCACTGTGTGAGGTTTGGAGAGGCATCTCTAAGAAAATTTCAGCACACCTCCCATGGCTGTGGAAGGTGAGTTTTTATAAAAATGGCCATGGGGTGGNGATCCCTTAATTTGGGGGACATTTGGTCCATGGCTTGATTTAGGTAGTTTCATGGTGTTTGGACCGGTCACTAAGTCCAACTAATGGTTGTGGTGGAGTTAATTTGGTGGCTTTAGGGTGGTTAGGTCTCATTTAGTATATGGGTCCAAGTGGGTGCAAATGACCAAAACTTGGTTTTTGGCTAGGTTAGCCATGTCAATTGGCCCAATTAATTGTTGCATTTGGTGTGGATGATCATAAGGAACAATTTTGGTGAAGAATGAAAATGGTTTTGAGTTCAATTGAAGGGTCAATTTAAAGGATTTTTGAACCTTAATCTTTTTGGTTATGTTGGGCTAGGATTGGGTCTAGCTTGGGTTAGCCTTGGGCTAAGTCCAAATTGATTGTTATAAATAGTCAATAGGGACCTCATGAAGAGATTTCAACATGAATTGAATGCCAATTTGGAGGTTAAAGGAATCAATTGGGTGAAATTTGGGGACTTAGCTGATTTGGGGCTAAATTTGGGAACTTTGGATTTAGGCTAAAATTAAATGGATATGAGGCTTCACCAAGGTCAATTGATGGTTGATTTTGATGTATAGGAATGTTATAAGGATTTTGAAACATTAATTGAGGCCAATTGACCAGGCTATGGGTTCAATTTGGTGAGATTAGGTCATATGGTCTAAATGGGGGTTTTGACCCAAATCAAAATTGGGCTCAAATCATGGACCAATTGAGCTTGGATTTTGTTTAGTTTGGTCATAATTAATTTGAGTTTAGGATTGAAATTAAAGTCAATTGAGATCAAGTTGATGGACATTTGAGTTGGATTTGGGGAAATTTAGATCTTTAAAGGGCAATTTGGAGCTTTTGGTTAAAGATGGTCAAATTGGTCAAATTGAGTCATGTAGTAGTTGAGAGAAATGAAATTGAGAATATTTGGAATTTATTGGGATTTTCTAGGAATTTTTGGAATTTTTTGAACTTTGGGTTCAAGAGGGGTATTTTGGTAATTTGGGGGTGTTTTGGGGTAAAAAGCCAAGATGGGTATTTTGGTAGAGTTGAGGTACCAACCATCACCAACAAGCTATGGACCAATGGAAAACCCATTTTGAGTCCTCTACATCATGGTCTAAGCCAAACCATAGCTCTAGGGCTAGTAGGTTTAGGGGACCATCTACAAGAGTATCCCAAAAGATCAAGGGATCTAGGCTAGAAATTTAAGTTCTGGGTTGTGAGTGATTGTGGGTGTAGATGAGTGTAGTGAGTGTAGTGAGTGTAGTGAACGCCTTAGCTCCAGACCAACAGCCAGGATTAACCTTAAGGTCCAACAGTCCTAAGGGTGACTCATCTTGAGTTTCCTCCATAGTGATCTCACCTACTAAATGCTAGAGGTTGAGACCAACATGTTGAACTTTAGGTTGAGTAGAGAAGAGTTTGGAATTTCTAGTGGTGAGGGTTTCACGTCTAGTTTTCTTTGAATAGTCAATAGGAAAATCCTATGGCTAGACCTTAGGCTACTAAAGAGGAAAAACTAAACCTCAACAAAAAATGAGGTCAACACTACTGTAAGAAGAGTTAAAAGTTTTTTAGGACATGTTGGTTTTTACAGATGGTATATTAAATTTTTTTCAAAAATTACAAAGTCTTTATGCCAAGTTTTGAAAAAAGATACAAAATTTGATTTTAATCAAAAGTGCCTTAATGCCTTTGAAATATTGAATGAAAATTTGATCACTGCTCCTATAATTGTTTCACCTGATTGGGAGAAACTATTCGACTAATGTGTGATGCAAGTGATTATATAATTGGAAATGTTTTAGGCCAGAGATATGATAATTTTTAAAGTTATATACTATGCTAGTAAAACTTTAAATGATGCTCAAATTAATTATATCACTACTAAAAGAGAGTTATTAGTTATTGTTTATACTTTTGATAATTTTAGGTCATATCTACTTGGAACTAAATATGTGTATATGTACGACTCTACTATAAAATATTTGATGCAAAAGAAGGATGTAAAACGAAGATTAATTAAATGAGTACTTCTAATGCAAGAATTTTATTTTGTGGTGGTAGATAGGAAAGGATCTGATAATCAAATAACAGATCATTTATCTAGGCTGTAACAGAAAGAACCATTTGATCTTGAAAGAGAAATTAATGAAACTTTTCCTGATAAACAACTTTATACTGTTAAAGAATTGGAAATATCGTGGTATGTTAATATTGCAAACTACATTGTTAGTGGTATTTTATCATATAGAATTGCTACTGCTTATCATCCCCAAACTAGTGGTCTAATAGAAGTATCTATTCATGAAATTAATAGAATTTTGAAAAAAAATGTAAATCCTAATAAAATGGATTGGTCTACTAGATTAGATACTACATTATAGGCTTATAGAAGAGCTTATAAGACGCCCATAGGAATGTCCCCACATAAATTATTTTTTGGGAAGACTTGTCACTTACAAATGGAATTGGAGCATAAAACTTATTGGGCTATTAAGGAGTTTAATTTTAATTAAAAAGATGCTGGTGAAAAAAGAATATTGCAACTGCATGAGCTTGAAGAAATTAAGAATGAAACTTATGATAATGTTAGGATATATAAAGAGACAATCAAGGAATGACATGAACGAAAGATAATAAAAAAAAAAGAATTTGTGCCTGGACATAAAGTTTTATTATATAATACAATGCTGAAATTTTTTCCTAGAAAATGAAGTCTAGTTGGACAGGGCAAATCACCATTGTAAAAGTCTATCCCTATGAAGTTGTTAATAATGAAGATCACGAGACTGTGAAGATATTTAAAGTGAATGGGCACAAACAGATACCATTATTTGATGGTCAAAGACCAGTTGTTAAAGAGACTGTAATGTTGGGTCACCTATAGTAAAAATTGGGAATGTTAGGCTGACGACATTAAACCAAGCGTTTCGTGTGAGGCAATCCATAATTATTTTTGTTAGTGTTGCTAATATGTTTTTATAAGTAATATATATATATATATATATATATATATATATATATATATATATATATATATATATATATATATATATATATATATATATATATATATATATATATATATATATATT
>JXCR01146054.1:167840-219562 GCA_002079205.1 Phalaenopsis hybrid cultivar
TATATATATATATATATATATATATATATATATATATATATATATGTGTTTTCTTTATAAATTTCATGTACTTGAGAGACTTACATATTAAGAAATACTTTAAAATATCTTTATTTACCAAATTTTATGGAAAATTTGAGAGTTATTTGGATTTAAAACGAAATGGTACAGAAATCTGAACTGGTGCTAGAGGCGCCATTTTCTAGAGAGCTCGCGCCTGAAATCGATATCAGAAGTGTCACGGTTATCGGAACAAATTTAGAAGTTTCTAAAAGCGCTTTTGGGCAGTTTTTTGCGGGTTTTCTTCCTATTATAGTTCGCATGATATTTTGAAATGGATCAATCATCTTAAAATTCATCACATATTCAACCCCGCTTTCCTTATAGTTCACATGATATTTTGAAATAGATCAAGAATTTGGAGAAAGAGATACAAAATATTATGAATTCAATTGGAAACATTTCTGATATATTTGATCATTTTGATTGAAACATGAAAAAACAATTTGAAAATACCGGGCGTTTTGAAGAAGGTATGGTGCGAATGTTCAAGAAAAATGCTTGTATTGAAGAAGATTCGACGGACGGATTTCCTTACAACTTATACGTTCACTACCAATCCATGGGAAACATTCAAGAAAATGAAATTGAAGAAGATTTTTGAACTCATTTTAGAATGGAATTCAAAATTATGATTACTTGTGTGTAATGGGTTTATGTTAGATTTCATTTACTTTTATTGTTGAACTTTAACCGTGTCATATCTTGAGTATTTAATATTTTGTTTTCAGCTTTAGTGTGTATAGTTTGATTTTGAAGCTAAATTAGATGTATTAGCTTGAAAAATGTTGGTTTGTAATCATTTAGATTTTATATATAAATGTGAGTTCTGTGTTGTTTGTGAAAATATGTTGTGAGAAAATTGTTNGGTTCACTACAAATCCATGGAAAACATTCAAGAAAATGAAATTGAAGAAGATTTTTGAACTCATTTTAGAATGGAATTCATAATTCTGATTGCTTATGTGTGTAATGTGTTTATGTTAGATTTCATTGACTTTTATTGTTGAACTTTAACGGTGTCATATCTTGAGTATTTAATATTTAGTTTTCAGCTTTAGTGTGTATAGTTTGATTTTGAAGCTAAATTAAATGTATTAGCTTGAAAAATGTTTGTTAGTAATCATTTAGATTTTATATATAAATGTGAGTTCTGTGTTGTTTGTGAAAATATGTTGTGAGAAAATTGTTTAATTATGAATATAAGTGTTTAATTAAGTTAATTAAAGGTTGATGTTGTCCGGTATAAAGCAAATTTTAAAAGAGAATTGAAATCTGAAAATTTTTTATGTTGGCGCCAGCGGCGCCAGTTTTCTGAAAACGGTTAGATTTACTTAATACCACAGAAAACCCCTATAAAACTCCATTTTTACTGCTTGGGTCATCTCCTACTTCTAAACTAAGGTCGAAACTCAACCTAGGGTTTTTCATTTGGTGGATTTGAGGAGATTTGAAGGCTAAAAAGTCTTAGATTTTATCTTTCTTGGTAAGAGCTTAACTTTAACTTAAAAATTTTTTATTTTCACCACGGATTTTTCCTACATTTTAGAAATCCGAAAAATTCAAGCTTTTTGTTGAAAATGTTTAAAGATAACCCATGGTAACGTTTCTTACCAAATATTCAAACTTTTGGAGTTTGATTTATGATACCGTAAATTTATTTGGATTTTATGTGAATTTATTTTGAAATTCCATTGGCTCTAAAGAGTGAAGAGGAGAAAACTTTCAGGAAATGTTGATGCGAGGCGATTCGTAAAATTGAAGGCTCAGTACAATTACAACATTGTTATTGGAATAATTTTAGTGAAAACTCATTTTTAGCTTTTAAAAAATTATTTTTAAGCTTTGAAATTCAATATCTTTATTTAGAAAATTATGAAAAATATTCTAATTGTTCCTAAGTGATTAAGAAGCAATTTAGAACATTTCCATGAGTTTTATTATTTTTTGTGATTTTTATGAATTTTTTATTATTTGAATATTTAAAATAGGCTAAAAATCAAGTTTTTTTATTTTAAATATTATTTTATTTTTAGAAAATACCCCTGATCACAAGAACTCAAAAAAATAAGTTTCATATTTTTTTGAGTTATATTTTGATTTTTAAAAATATTTATCTTTAAAAATCAACTTAAGTTGTCAAATGAACTCAAAATATTTTGAATTTTTTTATGAGTTCTTTGGATCATAAATCACAGTGGAGATAAAAAATCAAGTCATTTAAATGTTTAAATTTTCCAAAANCCCTGTAAAACCCCATTTTTACTGCTTGGGTCATCTCCTACTTCTAAACTAAGGTCGAAACTCAACCTAGGGTTTTTCATTTGGTGGATTTGAGGAGATTTGAAGGCTAAAAAGTCTTAGATTTTATCTTTTTTTTGTAAGAGATTCACTTTAACTTAAATTTTTTTTATTTTCACGACGGATTTTTCCTACATTTTAGAAACCTGAAAAATTCAAGTTTTTGTTGAAAATGTTTAAAGATAACCCATGGTGAAACATTTCTTACCAAATATTCAAACTTTTGGAGTTTGATTTATGATATCGTAAATTTATTTGGATTTTATGTGAATTTATTTTGAAATTCCTACGGCTCTAAAGAGTGAAGAGGAGAAAACCTTCAGGAAATGTTGATGCGAGGCGATTCGTAAATTTGAAGGCTCAGTACAATTACAACATAGTGATGGGAACCAAAAAATTGATTCAGGAACGTGCATTTTCAAACCCTTCAGTAGAGATTGAAAGATTGATAATAGCTCAAAACTGGTAAACATTTTGATACTTCACCGCAGTATCCATTTTTTCTATCATTCGAGAATTTTATGCCAGTTTACGGGTAATGACTGATGAGCACATTTATGTTAGAGGTAAACATGTTCAATTTACTCGAGAAAAAATCAATGCACTTTATACGCTGTGAAATGAATTTTATTGTGAGTATTTTGCTTTTGTGATTTCTGATTCATCACTTGATGGAGTAATTATCTATCTCACTGATGGAAGGGGAGAATGGAAGATTAAAAATAATCATAAAGTCAATTTCTCGACTTCCATGTTAGATGTGCAATCTAAAGCATGACATTACTTTATGTCTACAAAATTACTTCCAACCAATGACCTGAGTAAAGTAACTAAGGAGATAGTAGTACTGAATTTTTGCATTCAACAAATGAAACTAGTTGATATTGATGCTCTTATTGTGCATAATGCTCAAAGTATTTCTAGAAGTGGGACAGCTAGTGGTTTGGGTTATCCTGCCGAGATATTCACTTAATGTGAACAATCAGGAGTAGAATTTTATAAGAATGAAGAAATGTTGCAACCACTTAAGCCAATTGGAAAACCCACCGTGCATAAATTTGAATCATTTACTGGATCTAGAAGTAGAAGTAATGATATACCCTCTACATCAGCTGCAATACTATTTACTTCTAGTTCTGTTTCACTTGAAAATATTATGGAGCAACTAATGATTCAACAATCAGATATTATAGCAATGCAAAATAGAATAAGAGGTATGGAATCAAGAAATGCTTACAATGATGATTTTAAGCAGAGAAGAGTACAACATGACATTGCATATCAAGAGGAGATGGTTAAATTTATGAGGGGTGATCATACTGTAGAGTTTTCTACATGCCCCAGCTTCACGCCCTATGTGCAAGAAAACGAAGAAGAAGAAGATGATGATGATGAGGAGGAAGATGGTAAATGAAGATTTACTGGGTTTTATCTGATTGTATTTATTGTTGCTTTTTTAACTTTGTTGTTGGTAAGATTGGAAAAATTTATATGCTTTGATTTGAACTTGTTTGTGTGTGTAACTATAAATTGTAGATTTTTATTTTTCAGCATTGTTAGTATCTTTAATTTATTTTTATGTCTTTAATTTATCTTTTCTTAGCAAGCCTGACCAAAAGAAAATATGTTGAGATTTTAATACCTATTTTACACTGATTTTGATGATATTGCACTTTAAAGAAGGGTTATTTTGATGTTTTGTTGCAGGTATGATGAATTATGGTCATTAGAGCAAAAAGAAACAAAAACAGTGCAATTTGGAGCAAAAACAAGCAAGAAATGAAATTTTGCCCTGTCACCTTTCGATGAGTCTTTCGATATTTGATCTCTTTTACACTTCTTGCATATTTTTGAATGAGATTACACTTTAAAGGAAGGTTGTTTTCATGTTTATTTTGTAGGGCTATCTGTTAGGAACACAACGCAAACAAAATGGGGCGAAACAGAGCCAAACAAAGTGAAATGGTGGAGCTGCGCAGTCTGCCCGCCGACGGCGCCAAAACGGCGCCAACGAATAGATTTACCCGAGAAAACCGAAAAATGACAGAAAAGCTCGCCGACGGCCCCCTTGAGCCCGCTGACGGCGCCCGGGACGGTTATGAGCCGAAATTCAACGTATTTGGACATTTTTTGAAAGGTTTCTTGTGGCAACTCTTCATACTTCGTCCCTACACTTTAAAAGAACGAATTTAGGTTAGAAAAGAAGGGATTTTTGTGAGAGGAATGTTAGGAAAAGTGTGGAGAAAGTTTAGGTTTCTTATAATAGGAGTAGAAATGTAGATTTCTACCCTTTTGGAGAGATTGGAGAGGGGATTTTGAGAGAATTTGTAAGGAGATGTTCTAGCATTGCATGGATCGGCGGGAGACTTTGTGGGAGAGATTTTCTTCTTTCTTTCAAAGGAAAAAGCTAAGTATTGTGTTCTTCATTATCTTATGGTTTTGTAAATACTTATCTAGTGGATTTGCTTTGGTTAAATGAAGTTTTCGTTGTGTTTTCTTCGTGCTTTGTCTTTCAAGGGAAAAAGCTAAGTATTTTGTTCTTCATATCTAGTGGATTTGCTTTGGTTAAATGAAGTTTCTGTTGTGTTTTCTTCGTGCTTTGTGATCTAGTAGATTTGCTTTGATGAAATGAAGTTTTCCGTTGTGTTTTCTTCGTGCTTTGTGATGTGTTTCTTCTTATTTGGAAATAATGGCATTATGTCATTGTTTTCATTGTACTTTTTTTTGTAATAAGTAGAATTCATGTTTAGGATTTTGTGATGCATGTTAGAAGTGGATTTAATTATCAATGTGATGGTTTTTACTTGCACTTAATTGCATTACAGTTAGAAGCAGATTTAATTATCAATGTGATGGTTTTTACTTGCACTTTATTTACATTACAATAGCCTGTTGTAGTGTTAAATTCATTGATAATTGCATTAAGACCCGAGAGGGCTATGTAATTATCAACAAAGTAGAACCACATTCAGATTCCATGGATGGTTAAGTTCATGGGAGTTGAATGCAAATAATAGGGAAATATACTTTGATGGCGTAGAATTTGAGATTTTAGGGTGACAGACTAAAATCCCCATCAGTCCTATTATTTGAGTACTGAAGCGGAGATGTTAGCCCTCAGGCGAGGGGAACGTGGGAGCTCCGAAGTGAGAGCCGGTATCCTCCCAACTAGCCGCAAAATCAGTAACCAAGCATAGGATTAGTCAATGTTCTTTATGCCTGGACCAAAGATTAGCCGCAGATTCAGTAAACAAGCGTAGGATTAGTCAATGTTCTTTATGCCAGGACCAAAGGGACCACAGATTCAATAAACAAGAATAGGATTAGTCAATGTTCTTTATGTCTGGACCAAAGGGTATCGCAGATTCAATAAACAAGCATAGGATTAGTCAATGTTCTTTATGCTTGGACCAAAGGGTAAATACGAATTTAGCAAACAAGCATAAGATTAGTCAATGTTCTTTATGTCTGGACCAAAGGGTAAAGAATACGGATTCAGTGAGGGGAACGTGAAAGCTCCAAAGTGAGAGTCGGTATCCTCCCAGCCTAGTTACAGAATCAGTAACCAAGCATAGGATTAGTCAATGTTCTTTATGTCTGGACCAAAGGGTAAGTCATATCGTTTGGGTGCTGAAGTGTAGATGTTAGCCCTCAGGCGAGGGGAACGTGGGAGCTCAATTCAATCCTATCGTTTGGGTGTTGAAGTGTAGATGTTAGCCCTCAGGCGAGGGGAACGTGGGAGCTCGAAAGTAAGAGCCGGTATTCTCCCAGCCTAGCCGCAGATTCAGTAAACAAGCGTAGGATTAGTCAATGTTCTTTATGTTTGGGTGTTGATGTGTAGATGTTAGCCCTCAGGTGAGGGGAACGTGGGAGCTCCAAAGTGTAGCCGGTATCCTCCCAGCCTAGCCACAGATTCAGTAAAAAAGCGTAGGATTAGTCAATGTTCTTTATGCCTGGACCAAAGGGTAAAGAATAAGTATGCTCCAATTTAGCAGGGGAACGTGTGAGCTCCGAAGTGAGAGCCGGTATCCTCCCAGCCTAGCCGCAGAATCAGTAACCAAGCATAGAATTAGTCAATGTTCTTTATGCCTGGACCAAAAGGTAAAGAATATGATTGCTCCTATTTGGCACATACAATATTTAATGCATCTCATTCATTTACATTATCCAAATCATTACATAAGAATAGTAGTTTTTAATATCTCAAAATTCTCCAAACCAATTCATCCAAAAAGGGGTTATCTTTAAAATTAATATTTGCATTTAGTTATAGTTACTATCTTTACATTTGACACTTGCATTTAGGAGTATTTAATATTTGCATTTAAGAGTAGTTATTAGTTGTATTAAACTTAAGACTTACATTTAGGAGTATCTGTTAGTAAAACCTGTTTTTAATATCTCAAAATTCTCCAAACCAATTATCCAAAAAAGGGTTATTTTTAGAATTAATATATCTCAAAATTCTCCAAACCAATTCATCCAAAAAGGATTATCTTTAGAATTAATATTTGCATTAGTTATAGTTACTATCTTTACATTTAACACTTGCATTTAGGAGTAGTTGCTAGATAAAACTTTATATCAAAATTCTCCAAACCAATTCATCCAAAAAGGGTTATCTTTAGAATTAATATTTGCATTTAGGTTACTATCTTTACATTTAACACTTGCATTTAGGAGTTGTTGCTAGATAAAACATCATTTTAAAACACTTGCATTTAGGAATAGTTGCTAGATAAAACATAATTCAATTGACATTCCAAACTAAAGACTAATTGAAGTTGATTAGAATTTGACTAAGGACATCTTACCTCGCTTCCCTGTGGGATCTAACAGTTACTATCTTTACATTTAACACTTGCATTTAGGAGTAGTTGCTAGATAAAACATCATTTTGGTTACTATCTTTACATTTAACACTTGCATTTAGGAGTAGTTGCTAGATAAAACATCATTTTACGATTATTATCTTTACATTTAACACTTGCATTTAGGAGCAGTTGCTAGATAAAACATCATTTTAATCGATATTCAAACTACGAACTAATTGTAGTAGACTAGGATTTGACTAAGCATCTCTTACCTCGCTTCTCTGAGGGATCGATAAACGGGACTCCACTAGAGCCTTCTATTACTTGAGCGATACGTATAATTGCTTTTGAAATTGTGACTTCACAAAATCATTATAAATATATAAATCTGGGTTCATAAATTCTTGCGTATTAAAAGTTGCATCAAGTTTTTGGCGTCATTATCGAGGGTTTAAATCTTCTAGTAGTAGTGTCAAATTCTTGTATTTTTAGGTATATAAAAAGTAGCTGTCAAAACCCTTTGATATATTATGTTTCATTTAATGCTTTAAAACCTGTACTTTTTAAATTAGTACCTGCAATGTGTCAGAGCCAAGTTTCATATTCAAAATCCTCTACAATTTAGTTTTATTTTTATGCTTTTACTATTTTCTTTCAACTATAATTTTCAACTACATGCATTACTTATTATTTAAAAATTTAATTTTGAGGGAAAGAAAATTTATTTAAAAAAAATAAAGTAAATTTTATTTTTCCTCAAATAACTATATTTTTAAAATTAATTTAACATGACCTTAGATATTTGATTTTAACTTTAAATAACTATATTTTTGTTTTTAAATATTATGGTAAATTTAAGCAAATATCCTTAATAATGAAGGTTAATTCTAGAGTTAAGATATTTAGTATGAAAGGATGAGACTTTGTTTTTCTATTTAAAACAAAGGAAATTGCATTTTTGAACTATTAAAAATCTTAGAGTTTAATATAAGAAGAAAAGAATGAAACTTTATGAAGAATCTTCGAAGCTAATATGAATTTATAAAATGAACGAAGGTAGGAAATTTTAACTTTAAGAAAAGGATAAAGAAGTTCAAAATTATTAAATGTTATCTCGATATAGTACTTCAACCTTGAAAAAGAAAATAAAAGAAAGGGTTGAAAATGATCATAAAGAAAAAAAAAAGAAAAAAAAAGAAAAAAGAAAAGAAGAAAAGGAAAAGAAAAAAAATATGTGAGGGAAAACTTGAAGAGATGTCTAATCAAGAATTGGTTTCACTTGAATCAACTTGAAGAAAAATGTTTTATTGCATTTCCGAAACTTGTATCTGAGTATTAGCATCCTTACTAATAAAGTTTTCATGAAATTCATTTTCATATGGACATTCTAAGTGTCTTTCATTTGAAAAATTACAATTCTTCTAGAACTAAATGGAGATTGAGAAAGCTTAGACTTTATTACTAGATGTTTTTATACTTGTAGTTTTAACCTAAGTTATTAAAAATTTTTTAAAGTTATACTATTATATTTATTAAACTAAATTATAGAAGTTTATAAGTTAATCTCTCTCATAAGTCATATTTTTATATAGTAAAAGAGTCATTTGAAGAAAAGTAACATTTAAGTTAAAATTAAAAGCATGTTATGTCATGTACACCAGAGGTTAACACTTTCAGAAGGCCATTGAAAGTTGTTGTTAGCCATCTCCTCAATCAGAGAATGGGCCTCATCAAATGACTTTGACATAAGCGTACCACTAGCACGACATCTATAATAGACCTAACAGATCCTACTAAACCATTGTGAAATATCTAAATTATCAGCCAATAAGGTAACACATGATGAGGGAACTTCCTAAGAAGTTTGTTGAATCGTTCCCAAACTTCATAAATTGACTCACCTTCATACTAGAAAAATGAAGTGATTTTATTCCTCGATTTAACCATTTTTGAAGGTTGGAAATACTTAACTAGAAATTTGTAGGTTAAGTCATTTCATGTCTTAAATGATCCGAGTGCTAATAAATTTAATCATATTTTGACTTTATTCCTAAAGGAGAAAAGGAAAAGCCTTGCCCTAACAACGTCATTGGAAACACCATTATAGTGAAACGTAGTGCAGAGTTCTAAGAAACTTGCTAAGTGTAAGTTTGGATCCTCATACAGGGTTTCCACAAATTGGTTGTTCTGCAGCATTTGGACGATAACATATTTCAGTTTAAATGTGCTAGCTTCTACGATAGGGGTCTGAATGCTTAAGTGATTTTCACATGTCATAAGATTAACATAATCTCTTAAAGGGTCTATGTGTATTTGGATGATCATGAGTTGGTTTCTGAGCTTTTGGGTTATTTTATAGGTTGTTTGTCATCAGTCCTATTAGTTGTTCAAGTCTCTTTTATTTTCTAATTTTCATAATAGTTCTTTCTAGCTCAAAATTATATGATGCAAGTCTCGTAGGTCCTGAACTATGCATATATGGACTAGAGAATCTAATAGGTAAGATTCACACAAAATAAAAAATATATAGATATTTTTTTTATTTTCTTAATTTTTTCAAAATAAACAATGAAAATTAATAGTTAACACTACAGTTTTCAAACTTTAAGACCTCAAAGTTCAACTAAAAACGTCTTATGTTAAATTACTGTTGTTTCTCGGCAACAGCGCAAAATACTTGATACCCCTCTTCAGGTGCTACTGCGCATTGGGACCTATAGGTCGCTTTATGTTTAATTTTTTTGGAAAGTATTCTTTGCAAATGAATATACATATAATTTTGATTTGGAAAAATAATATTTTAATTTTGAAAAATAATAAGAGACTAAAAAGTTTTTATACATTTTAATAGTTTAAGTGATTGAGCAAGACACTACACGCAATACACTATCCCGATAGATAGGCATGATAGTGAGCTCAATCATATAAACTAAAGAAACATATGACATTTGTTTGGACTGCAAACCTTGTGTACGACCAATAGGTTACCTTACCTAATATAGAATGATAAGATAGGATTTATATTACATGGGTTCTGAAGTTCCCTATAAGAGCAAGCCCCTATAGTTAATTATAACCTAAATCACCGAAGTCACTTAAGAAAACTCTCGATAAAGATCAGGGGTTTCGTCTTCAATATATTTAAAATTTAGGTTTTCGAGATAGTTTGTAATGAATAACAATTGTGAAAGGATCGAGTAAGAACAGTTATTTTAGGAATCAAATGAGTGAAAACTAGGGAATGTCACGGGACAGAGGCTAACCTCAGTGACTTCCCAAGTTATTCTACTATTGGGCTTTATATATTTGAAGTAAAATTATTTATGTTCAATCATTACAATTTTTAAAAATATGGCTTATACTTGCATATTATCCGATTATGCAAATAGCCTGGAAGGTAGGAGGATTACATCGTATTGGATGACAACCTCGGAATCCTAAGGCGAGTTAGGGCTTATATTACACAATGCATAAGAGCCTAAAAATAGAGTGAAGGTTTATGTCGCACTAGGCAGACTACTTTGAAATCATATGGCTTATTGTTTAACTCTAAGAAAAGGTTTAGCCGATGTAAACTTCTTCTGATGTTGTAGATCGTCAGCATTCGTCTCTCGTGACTTGCTCCATTACTCCTCACCGATGTAATGACTTCAAGAATTATGATTGTTTTTGTATTATATTTTGGCTTTATTTGTCATTATTTTTTGAACATTTAGGAAAAAATTTAATTTAAGTTAAACGACACCGGTCAAGATCCCACGGTTCCATCGTCACGACACCACTATTTTCTCTTAAACTTACTTAGTCAAAACAAGTGGTTAAAATTATTTAGACTAAAGAATTGTCTTTATCATTCTTAGGTTACTCATCTAAGAGATCCTCATAAACCCAAAAGGAGTAGATTAAGTGCATTCAAAGTTTTAAAGGTGTATTATTATTTTAGAAAGTGTATTTTTTGTTTTGTTCGTAGGTAAAGTGAAACATGCATAAGAAAGAAAATGTTGTAAGGTAAAGTAGAAAAAGTGTAGTAAATAAATTATGGTATGTGTACCTGGTGCTCCTACTACAACTACGTAGGATAATAGCATAAAGTATAAGAATTTTAAATGAATTACAAAGAAAATCTGGCACGAAAGCAACCCAAAAGAAATGTTGGAAAAACACTAGCAGGTAAATCAAAAGCCACTGCCACATATGGAAGACCGTGACTAATTGTAAGACATTAGTGAAGGTAGGGGCTCAGCGCTAGGTTTTCTGTTTTATTATACAACAATGGCAAAAGCCACCAACTTGGCAATCTGAGGAAGGCAACTCCTAACCTCTATCCAAGTGACTAACCCGTGGACCTTTATAAGATTCCATCAAAAATTCTTTTGGTTTTCAAGTAAATAGGGTTGTTTAACATTCAAAAGTAATCACATCGCAAAAGGATTTTTGTTAAGTTTACGATGTTATATGTCATAAAAAATACTATAGTCCACGAGCTAATCACTCTAATCAAACTAGGAGTACCAATAACCTAAAAGAGCTATAGACAACTCCTACAATGGGTTGGTGAATAGTATCATCGGTCTTATCCCCTCTCCTTATTGAGGATCCCCGGGGTAGGATAAACTATTCCAAATCCCACTTTATATCCCTCTTTTGGCACACATAAGCTATGTCTCATTGCACTCGCCACCAAGACCTCTAGCTCACTAGCTCGATGATCCATATGTGGCATAAATAAATATTCCTAATTTCTCATAAGGATTTGAATACCTTATTCAAGACTCAAAGCCTTGAGCATTGGGTTTAAATGTAGGATAAGTAGTTTATGGTATTTTATCAGAATTTAGTGAATTAACTAGTCCCGAATCATATCTTGGTGGGTCCCTAAAAGATTTTGTAGATGATTTTCTTCAAGGAATTGTAATAGGTTCAGTGGTCCTTCACAATGTTCAGAATCTTGCGAAGGCATTTGAGGCATAACCCTGAACCACTTTAGAAGTTTTTTTATCATTCCAAGTTCACCTAAACTTATTATGTCATTAAATTAATCAACCCTGGTTAAGTTAAGTTTTAGTTGAGGTGTGTTAACTTGTGCTAAGTGAACTTTGGTGTGTAAATTAACTCATGAGTAAGGGCAACTAATCAGTCACTGTAATGTTGATGAATTATCTGAGTAAGAATCCTTATGACAAACTAGTTATTAAGGAACCATCCATCTCTTTTCAATTTAACCTGAGCTCATAGTGTTTCAACAATGTTTATGATTACTTATATTTTTTTTCTAAACCTCATTAAGTAATTTTAAATCAACCCTAATTCACTGTTGATCTCCTAAAGGTTAAAGGGGGAAGTTGTAATTTTGTAGAAGTTCTATGACATGGTGTTTAATCTTCATTGAGAGATTGTATTACACTTAACCACTAATTGGAGGTTTAAATTAGTGAGTTATTATCTTCATAACTCAAGCCCCTCAAAATAAGATCATCAAAGAATTAATTATCTCTCAATCCATAACAATTTGATTGAGTACAATTTTACCTTTTGTAGAAAATTAAACGAATTGGTTTCTACCTTTTAACCATTTGTGTTTCAATGACTTCAAAAAATTAATTATCATGATCATTACTCATTTACCCTTTGATTCAACCTAAAATTTCATTTTTAGTTCAAAATTCCATAATTACCACACTAGGGATCTTTAACTCATAATTTCTTTAATTTAACTCAAATGGCTTTAAAACTTGTTTGCCACCCTACTCACCGGTGAATTTACACATCAAAGATGAATTTATATTTTTCTGATTTTTATTTAACTTTTTATAATTTTTTTAATTCAAAATTGGGAATTTTCAATATTAATTAATTTTACTACCCAAAACATCTCTTCTGACCTTAGGATAATTTTAAGAGGTTCACTTAGATCAGAGAAGCATTAAAAATAATTTTTGTGAATTTTTGAAATGTACTTTAATTTTTATGATTTCTTAATTGATTTTCATGACTAAATAATTTTAAAAATACATTTTTATTTCAAAAATAAAATTTTATACTTTCATAACTTCTCTAATATCAAAGAACTTAGATAAACTTATTTTATATTTTTATATTTTATTTCTTTTTTTTATAATTATTTTATTCAAAAATCATGGAAAATACATTTACATGCTAAAAATATCTTTTTACATCTTTAAAAATTTATGAAAATATTTTTAAGTTGTTTTTTTGAAATTAGGGAATAATTTGTGACATTTTAAGGTATATTTATATTTTTTATTATTTTTAATTTTAAAAATAACTCCCAAATGAACTTCTTAATTTGATTTCAATTTTATTTTTCCCGGATTCCTCTAGTCTTAAGGAATCATCAAAAAATAATTTTCATAATTTTTTTTTGCTTTTATTTTATTTTATATAGTTATTTTAAGCAAAAATTACTAATTATAAGAAAATATATTTTTATATTAAAAATAACATTTTTGACTTTCAAATTTTTGCAAGGACTCTACAAAATCATTTTCCTCATTTTGGGATGTTTAGATGATTTTTTTTTATTATTTTGTATGTTCATAATTTTTTTAAAATTTTTATTAGTTTTAAATGAAAAAAATGTATTTTGAACCTCTTAAATTTGATTTTTCTTTCCTAAAGTGCTATGACTAGAGTGAACCTACCAAACCTGATTTTGTAATTTTCAGACTTTTATTTTATTTTATCTAATTATTTACTTAAAGTAAATCTAAGAGATCTAGGAAAATAGGGTTTTTGATCATAGGGATGTTCTGTGACTTTGAAAAAATCAAAGAATGTGTCGAATCTCATTAGGAGCAAACGCTAAAATTTTCATTTAATTTGAATAGTTATTTAGTTAATTAATATTAACTTTTCTACTGGAGTTATTAAATAATTAAAAATAAAAAATTTAGTAACTATTTTTTTTATTTTTTATTCAATAAATTCTTTTCTGTTCACTGAACACAAAGATATTTTTATTTTATTTTGACGATTTTTCTGCACAAAGATATCAATTTTTAAAGTTTTTGTAATTAAATAATTCCAAAATACCCTAATTTTCTACTTATCCGACGCGACGCCGCGTCATTCTTAACAGCTCCAAACGCCCACGCGGCACGCTCCGATTAGTTGCTCTTTCCACGTCGGCTGCCATGAGTGTCTGCGAATTGCATTCCATTCGCTCGTCCAACTCGATATCGACCGCTCGTTTGATACACGCAGAAACAGATGACATCCATTCATTGTCTCTGATCGCCCTAAGCCGAGAACCTTTCATGTTCTAAACCTAAGATCACGCTTGATACTCACCAAATTAAGTGTGATTTATTCCTAGACCTTCATCTAAGTAAGATGAACACATCGATACAACTAGATACGCATGAAATGCAATTTTTCTTCACAAAGGTTCAAACTGAGGCTAAAATTAGGGATTTTGACCTATAACTTTGTCTAAAAGATAAGGCCTCATATGGGTTTAATCCTGAGCTTCGCCTTGAGTCCACGAACGTCTTGCAAGCATTGGTTTGAGCTGAGGTAAGACTTAGGTATAATTTCAATGAAGACGTGGAGCATGCTTGGTCTAGGACTAGGTTATAATGCTTGGGAGAGGGGCTTTTAATTGGGGAAGTGGTTTGGAGGTGCTATGAAACTTATGGGATGATTAATTTTTGGTTTTAAAGGGTTTCTATTAAAGGCCTAAAATTGCCCTAGAATTGAACATGAAAATTAGGGTTTTGTGTGGGGATTGAAGGCTGAAAAATGGTGGGATTGAACTTAGGGCAAGTGTAAGAAGCTTTGGAAGCAATTTGACAGAGTTTCTCCTAGGTTTTAGTACTTCTCCTCTTCGGCCGAGCGATGTCTCCACATGTTGAAAATTAGGTGAGAGAATGTTATGAGGCCCAAAAATGGATGGGTTTTATCATGTATGTATGGTGCATGACAATAATGTTTAAATTTGAATTTTTAAATTAAGTTTGTGAAGAGGAAATTTGTCATGACGGGCTTAATCGAAATTCAAATTGGGCCTCATTCATGGGCTTTTAAGTTTTGCTATGAAGGAATTAATTTGGGACCATACAACAACAAACGAGAACTCATTCTTGAGTTTTCACATGTTGGTCTTACCCATCCTAACCAAATGCTAAGGGCTTGGGACCACCTATGTGAGTTTCCCAAAGAGTTCATGAGCTAGGTTTAGTGTATGTGATTTTAGGGTTTTGGGGTAAGTGGGGGATTGAAAGAGCTTGAGTGTGTGTAGGTGTGTGTGAGACCAAACTTGAGCCACTTAGGGTTGTCCTAAGTCCTGGTTGAACCTAAAGGAACTCACTCTTGAGTCTCCACATGTTGGTCTTAGCCATCACAAATGACATTTGGAGGCTTGTGACCACTTAGGCGAGACTTCACAAGAGAAGTCAAGAATTATTTAGAATTCCTATGTGGAGTGTAGATTCCCTCACCAGTCTTCTAAGATAGTCCATAGAAAAGTCCTAAGGCTGGATCATAGGTTCATAAAGAGAAAAATTTGACATCAAAAAAAATGAGGTCAACAAATGGACCCCCAATAGATGGGATGTGTCAAACAGGCACGTCGCATGTATTGGTGTTGACTGAAGTGATCAACAAACCAACACGATTGCCCAAGTAACATATCTAGAATAGACCGAAGAAATTAAATTAGCTTTTAGATTAAAAGAATTGGATTTAAATTTAAAATTGGGGACATTTAAGAAGTTCTGCTTAGGATTAAAAAAGTGTATTTTAAATTTGAATTTTAGGTTAAATTTGATTTACTTTGCTTTTCTTTGATGTATGTTTTGATGTTTGTATTATTTTGAAAGGGTTTAATTGTTTTTGGTTGTTTAGATTATTTCAGTTTCAAAGATGAGATAAACACCGCATGAAGGAGTAGGATGCCTTAATCCATGTAGGAGGGTCTTATGCTGACATGCCTTAAAATTATCTATTTTATATATACATTTCATGCTTATTTTTTATAATAGTACGTTTTAATGAAAATTATCTTGCATGTTTGTTATTTTAGGTGCAGAAAATGGAGTTTATATGAAAAGAAGTGAAAATCAATGCAAAATGGAGTTATGAAGAAGTGGCGCCTAAGCGACAGGGTACAAACGTGACTGACGCCTAGGTGTCATCGTTGGGTGCCTAGGAGACAGAAACAATTACCACTTTTATTCAACGAATTTGGCTGAATTTTGAAGAGGTGTCGAAAGCAACCCTTGATGATTTTCAGAGGTTTACATATAAGGATGAAATCCAAATGAAAATTTTGGTGCTAGGGAGTGCTAGTGCGTGTAAGAGCGTGGGGAAGAGAGTGTGTGTACGTGTGGAGTTATTTTAGACCACCATTAGAGTGGGTGACTACCATAAGAGTGTTGTGATTCTTGTAAGAGTTTATTGGAGTCAATGAAGTCAGGGAACTTCAAATTACTGCTTGGTGAAGAGTTTGAGATAACTATTTGTATTTGTGTTTAAGTTTTGTGTTATGAACTTGAGTTTTAATATAAATCGTGTTTTATCTTATTATCCCCATGAATTATGAGTATTTTTTCTTTTGTTTCTCCTTGCAATAATAAGTTGTCTTATGGAGGATTTGATTTGTTTAGAATATCTTTTATTCTGAAAATTGTGATGGTATTTCCACTAGTTCTTTATTTATTTTGCAAACTAGTCACTTGTAATGTTAAAATTCCAGTGCGAAACATAATGACCCGGGAGGGCTATGATTTCACCCAAGTAGTGAATACCACACTAACCTTACGAGGATGGCGACCACAATTTAAGATGTGTGCAAATAGATAAGGAGATAAGTTTTGATGGTTGTAAAATTGTTGTTTCTAGAGTGACATGCTAGATCCTTTACCAATTTGGTCTAGAGTTGAAAGCTAAAGTCTCTAGTAGGTCCTATAGAAATGGCATAGTGGGTAATCTAGAAGTGAGAGGTTAGAATCTACTTAGCACTACCATATAAGAAGGAACTTACTTTACCATATAAGAAGGAACTTACTTTAGATTAGCTAATATGTTTTATGCACTCAAGAGAGGGTAAGTATGCTGATATTTGTCACAATATATTATTTAAACCTTTTGATTTTGACACATATTATGAACTCATTGCAAGGGTAAAGATTCTTTTCATAATTAGAGCTCTCTTCTACATTGAGCATAACTTAAAATTTCTGCATTTATATTTAGTTTTAAATAGAGTTTGTAAGAATTTAATAGTTTTACTTTACATTTGAGTTTGTTATTATACTTTCTAGATTATATCTACAATTTTAAGTAAAAGTTTCACTAAAAGTCCTTCCAAAGAATTACAGCTTCACTGTGAGATTGATACTAGGGTTTTTATAGAAAACTCTATATTACTTGAAACGATATGTATATTTGTGTAGTACTCCTATAGTGAAAATTATTATTCTATACTTTATAACATTTCATTTCTTCACACTAGCCACAAAATATAAACTGTGTCAAGTTTTTTGTCATCTTTTGGAACATAAAAATCTGAGTAGCTGTGATTCAGGTCAAGTTTTTGGCGTCGTTGCCGGCAAAGTGATAGAGTTTTTATTAGACTTAGAAATTTTATTTAAATTGTGGAATTATTTTAGAAAAATTGTAGTGTTGATTAAAAAAATTTAAGAAAAATATTTTCAAAACAAAAAAATTTTGAAAAACTGAAAATATTATCTATGGACCTTATCATCCTGGCTTTAATAATAAATAATTTAAGGAAAAGAAGTTGTCTATAAAAAAAGTGGTGTAATAGATGTGTAATCAATTACAAAGTCATAGTGTTGTAATTAGAAATATTAATAATCAACTGAGACAAATTGTTATGCACTTAGCAATAAGCCTCAGGAGATACTTCCTAACAATACTAGAATAAATCTGAAAGACAAAAACAAAGAACAAGAGCAAGTTAAAGTTGTCCAACTCAGGAGTGGAAAACATTAAATGTTGGAATTCATAAAGAGATTAAAGTTGAGAGAGAAACTCTAGAAACTGAAAAATCTAAAGAAATTGTTCCTAAGGAAGTGAAAAAGCATGGCTTCAACTAAGATTAATTTAAAAAAACCACCACTTCCTATTCCTCAGAAACTTAAACGGAAAAAAGTGGATCAACAATTTTCAAAGCTTTTCAAGATAAAAAAAACCACCACTTCCAATATTACTTTTGTTGAAGCTTTGGAACATATGTCAAGTTATGTTAAATTTATAAAAGAAATTTTAGACAAAAAGAGGAAACTTGAAAGATTATGAAACTTTTGCACTAAGCAAAGAATGTAGTGTAATAATTCATAAAAAGCTTTCTCAAAAACTCGAGGATCCTAGTAGTTTCACTATACCTTATGCAATTGAAAAAAAAATTGTGGAAAAACTTTAAGTAATTTAGGAGCTAGCATTAACTTCATGTCATTATATATATTCAAAAGATTAGGTTTAGGAGAGATTTCTCCCACTACTATATTCGTTTAGTTAGTTGATCGCTCTATCACTTATCCTAAGGGGGTTATAGAGGAGGTATTAGTGAAAGTCGATAAGTTTATCTTCCTGGTGAATTTCATTGTATTAGATATGGAAGAAGATGAAAGAAATTCATATCATTTTAAGGAGACAATTCCTTGCCACTAGACGAGCAAATATAGATGTGCATAAATGAGAGTTAACCATGTGAGCCAATGACCAGAAAGTTACATTTAATGTGCTTAAATATATGAAGTATCCAGCTAAAGGAAAAGATGATAAATCTTATAAAAAGGATATTATTGGCTACTTGATTGTTAATCATTTCCAAGAAAGATGTGAATTTATAACTAATCAAAAAGAATTGGAGGATGAAAACGAAATTGATTTGCAAGATAAATCAAATGAGAAAAATACCAAGGATTCAAATTATATTCAAGAAAATTTTGAGATTTTGAGCACTACTGAGAATAGTAAAACTATGATCCCTTCAATTGAAAAACCTCCTAAACCTGAGATTAAGATAATCCCAAAACTCATCAACATTACATGTTATAGTATCCTTAGATTTAACTTAAGCTCAAGAAAAAAAATAATGGAGACTTTGAAAAAATATAAGAAAGCTTTTGAATGGACATTAGTTGATATTAAAGAAATCAGTTCTTTAATTTGTATGAACTGAATATTAATGAAAGATGATCATAAGCCTATAGTTGATCCTCAAAAGAGATCGAATCCTATCATGAAAGATGTGGTAAAGAAAGAAATTTTTAAGTGGTTGAATGCTAAAGTTATTTATCATATTTCTAATAATGTTTAGGTTAGTTTTATTCATTATGTTCCTAAGAAAGGGTGAGGGACAGTAGCTGTTAACAAACAAAATGAATTAATTCCAACAATACAAGTTGTTGGGTGGCGTATATGCATTAATTATAGAAAATTAAACCTCGCCACTAGGAAAGATCACTTTCCTCTACCTTTTCTGGATCAAATGTTGGATAGACAAGCTGAGCACCAATATTTTTGCTTTTTTGATGTTTATTATAGATACCACCAAATCACTATTACTCCTTGGGATCAGTATAAGGTTGCATTTACAAGTTTGTACGAGACTTTTGCTTTTAGAAAAATGTCATTCGGTTTATGTAATGAACCTGCAAATTTTCAAAGGTGTGTGTTGTCTACTTTTTGTGATTTGATTGAGAAGGGATTAAAGATTTTGTAAATGATTTCTCAGTTTTTTGAACCTCTTTTGATTCCTTTTTAGATCATTAAGCCAAGGTTCTTAAATGCTGTGAAAAAATAAATTTAGTTCTCAATTGGAAAAAATATCATTTTATGGTTATAGGAGAAATTGTGTTAGGACATAAGTTTTCTGAAAATGACATGAAAGTAGATCTAGGAAAAATTCAAGTTATTGTTAAATTACCACTTCCTACGTCAATGATAGGAGTTAGAAGTTTTCTAGGACATATTGGGTTCCATAGGCGATATATTAAAGACTTTTCAAAAATTGCTAAGCCTGTATGTCATCTTTTAGAAAAAGACACGACATTTGATTATAACGAAGAACGTCTAAATGACTTCAAAATATTAAAGGAAAAATAAAACATTGCACGTGATTATGCCATTAGGATTATATTAGGGCAAAAATACGATAAAATTTTTAAAGTTATATATTATGTCAGTAAAACTCTTAACGAAGTAAAAATTAATTACACTAATACTAAAAAGGTGTTATTGGCAATAGTAAATGTTTTTTTATAAATTTAGACATTATCTTTTTTGGAGCTAAATGTATTGTACATAATGATCATTCTGCTATTAAATATCTGATGTTGAAGAATGATGCAAAAACAATGTTAATTAGATGGGCCCTTATGCAGTAGTTTGATTTTTAAGTTGTGGATAGGAGTTCTGATAATCAAATTATTGACCATTTGTCAAGACTTGAACAGGAAAATTATGAAAATTTTGATGATGTAATAAATAATTTTTTTCCTGATGAACAATTATATGTTGTTGTTGAGTGGCATATTCTGTGGTATGTCTATTTAGTTAGTAATATTTTACCATACGGATTAATGAGCCACCAGAAAAAAAAAAAAAGTTCATTCACGATGAAAGATTTTACTCTTGGGATGACCCTTATTTATATAAAGAATGTAAATACTTAGTCATCCGAAGATGTGTACAAATTAAAGAAACCCAAGAAATTGATCAAAAATGTCATAAATCTGGTTTTGAGACACATTTTGAAGTGGATAATATTGCATTTAAAATTTTACAATCTGAATTCTATTGATCTACATTATTTAAGGATGTTAAAACTTATGTGAAAACTTGCGATAGATGTTAGAGATTAGACAGTATTTCTAAGAGAGATGAAATGCCCTTAAATTTTACTTGAGAAGTTGAAATTTTTTATTTATGTAGTTTAGAATTTATGGTACCATTTATACTATCTTCTAGAAAATTATACATTTTATTAGCTGTGGATTATGTTTCTTGATGGATTGAAGCTGCTGCTTTACCCCAATGTGACTCTCAAAATGTTGCAAAATTTTAAAGAGAAATATTTTTACCATATTCAGAATACCAAAAGTGATCATTACAGATAGGGGAAGTCATTTTAAAAATTATAGTGTTGAAGCATTAACAAGGAAATGTGGAATTAAACATTCGAATTGTCACAACTTATCACCCTCAGACCAGTAGTTTAGCAGAAACCTTGAAATGAAAAGAATATTGAAAAAAATTGTAAATCCTAACAGAAAAGATTAGTCTGTATACTTGATTCGCATTATGGGCTTATAGGACTGCTTATAAAACTCATATTGGAATGCCACCATATAGGCTCATAATTAAAAAAGCTTGTCACTTGTCATTTGAATTGGACAATAAAGCTTATTGGGTTATTAAGGAATTTAACTATAATTTGTGGAACGTTGACGAGAAATGATTATTCCAATTGAATGAGCTTGAGATAATAGGGAATGAATCTTATGAAAATGTGAAGATTTATACATAAAAGATGAAAAATTGGCATGATCAGAAGATTTTGAGAAAAGATTTTCAGTCTGGACAAAAGGTTTTATTATATAATACAAGATTGATTTTCTTTTTTCGAAAAACTTAAGTCCAGGTGATTAGGGTCATTTATTGTAAGGAAAGTCTATCATTATCATATTGTTGATATTAAGGATCCGAAAATTAAACAAATAATTAAGATAAACGGACATCAATTGAAACCTTATATCGGCGATAACAAACCTTATGATAAAGAGATCTTAATGTTGGGTCAGCTAGAGTAAAACATTGGATACGTCGGGTGAACGACGTTAAACCAAACGCTTTGTGAGAGACAACACATAGTTATCAATATGGATTGATTTATTTGGTGATAGTTGTTATGTTAAGTTTATAAAGAGACTTACATGTAAGGAGGCACAAAAGAATTATTTGATAATTAAAAAAAGGTTGGGACTAATAAATTGGACCTTTGAAGTTTTTGGGTATTGGCGCCTAAACGCCCCTTCTAGTGTGAGTCTGACGCCTGAGCGCCACAGTTCGAGTAACTTCCCAAAACCACCAAATTTCAATTTTTGCTCCTCTATTAAAACTACTGTGGACTTGAATTAGAACATCTTCAAAATTTTAAGTGTTTTAGAGGAAAGGAGTGGAAGAATCATCTCTACATGGAGATCATTGTCTCAAGATCCATGGAGAGTAAGAACAATGGTAAGTTGGATGAAAAGAAGTTGATGAATCAGGAAACCCAAACATGCTTCAATGGATTCCTTGCGCTGAGAGTAGAAAAAGTAACGAAGAAACTTGTGAAGATTCAGGAGTTGGTGAATCTGCATTCAAAGTTAAACGAGATTTATTACCAATACGAACATCTGGAATGACAATTCAGACACAATTCAATTACATGGCATGCTTCCAAGCATATCAGGTAAGGATGTATAAGGATAACTAATGGATAAGAGAGAAAGTTGTGGAAGATTTTTCTTGTTAGTATATCGTTAAAGAATTTTTATTTCCTTCAATATATTCAGCATCAAAAGTATAAGAAAAAAAAATAAACTTTTTCATCTAATTAATCTTTTATTTGGTAAAGAGTCCACATTTTACCTTTAATATATGAAATTGCTATTTTATTATCTGTTTTAATTAAAAATATTTCATTTAGGCATATTCCAATTTTTTTTTTAGTTTTTTTCTTTAGTTTTAAAAATTATTTTTCATTAATATGATAATTCTGTTCGGTGGGGGTGTATGTTCTTAAACTATATCTGCATATGAGTTCAGTATTGTTACTTCTGGCTTTTAAAATTGCTCCACATGTTATCTCAAAACTATTTGTTTCTATAATTAAGTAATCTCCAGGTACATGTTAATGTAATTGTAGAAAATTTTTACATAGTTCTTTGATTTGATATATGGTTTTTTTGTCTTTCTCATCCCAATACGAAGATATATTTTTTTAAACTTCTTTTGTAGAGAAGCTCTTAATTCTGCAAGATTTCTAACAAATGCTTCTGCATAATTAATACATCCAACTGCAAATCTTTCTAGTTTTTTATTTTTTTAGAATAGTCTATTTTTGTTAAAATATATTCTTGTAATTCGATGGATCCTTGATCTATTATAAGTCCTAGGAATTCAATAGTATTTCTTAAGAGGACTTTTTTTCTTACTTAACGATATCCCATGTTTTTGAGCTTTTTGAGAGGAGAAGGTCAAGTGTTTCAAATGTTCGGTAAACGTTTGACTAAATATCAATATATCTACATATATGAGACAGAAATGTTATAATTCTCGGAAAATGGTATCCATCTGTCTTTGTAATATTTGCAAGGAATTTTTTAATCTGAAAGGCATTACATTTCATTGATAATGTCCTTATGGTGTACTAAAAGTAGTAAATTCTCTATTATTTAGATGTATCATTATCTGCCGAAATCCAAATTTATAATCTAATTTAGAGAGTCATTTGGCTATTTTAATACGATTAATTAATATTTCTTTGTTCGGTAAGAAGTAGCCATCGAATTTAGTGTTATCATTAAGTTTTTTATAATTAATTACTAATCTCGTTTTACATCTAATTTATTGGCATGATTTCTTACCAGGAAGACTGGGCTACTATGTCGACTATTGCTTGGTTCGATTAATTTAAGATGTAATAGTTCTTGTATTTGGACTTGGAAATCTTTTTTTATCTTCAGAAGTGTACTTGATTGGCCTAACACATATAATAAGTGTTTTACAGTCAGTTGTTTGACTTGTTTCCAGAATTGCAAAGAATTCTCATAAAATGATGGTTTAAAGAACAAACTTGCAAAGAAACAAAGCGGAGTAAGTTTAGAATTTTCAATGGAGGTTATAACATTTATTCCAAAATTATTATTAAATAGTAAAGGAAAAGCAGTTTTCATGTTTTGGTTAAGGGGGTAATCACCACATTGGCTACGAAAAATAGGCGTGGTTGAATGAGATTGTGGTGTTTTAATTATAGGACAGTGGAACGAATTACCATTAGGGTAACCAATATGATTTCATTTTCATTGTGTAAATGAAGAAAATGTTTTAAATAAATTATTGCCTTAGATCAAGTAGGGACCATTATCGTCGAACAGGCACCATAATTTGTGTATTTTTAATGAAACAGATTGAATGACATAATTTGTTGATCCAATATTGATTTATTGTTCGAAGACCATTAAATGTTTCGAGCAATAATTATTTGGAGTGGGTTGATATTTGTGGTGTGATTATTAATTTTTTGGATACAGTTATATTGCTACTTGTATCAAATAAAGCATGTATAGGATTATGTTTGTAGGTATCGATATATAATTCTATAATAATGTAGTTATGAAATCATATTGTGTGGTAATATATAATTATCAATGTTTATGTTTTTGTGTGTAAGTGTTATAGTATGTTTTTGGAGGAAGTCTATGCCTACTTAAATAAGATTTGAATTTTTATCATATGTTAAGAATAAATGCTGGAAAACGATGTGATGGTTATTTAAATCCCAAAATCCAAAAAGTATGTTAGCTTCGTGAGTACATAGGTGTTTTTGTCCTAGATAATTGTGATGGATATATGGAGCAGTTTTTAGTTTTTGTAAATTTTGTGGTATTAGATTTTGATCTATATGGGATTTATGAGATCCCGTGACTAGTAAGATATTACATTTTTGTTCTACATAGAAATAATAACCAGTTACAAGTAATTGATTATTACTGTATTCTTTTATACTTAGGATTGGTTTGAGAAAAATATATCTACTAGTATATAGAGATCACCTTGGTTGAATGGATAATATATTATTATTTTCTAAGTAGGTGAGTTTTGGATATTTTTGGCTTGTAAAGCCTTCTTCAATATCTAGAAGAAGATTTGATGAAAGTGTTGTAATTTCTAGCTCATTAATTTCTTCTAATTGAATTGTTTGTCCTATATGTGAAAATATTGGATCTAAATGGACTGGGTTTGTATGAGGCCTAAAAGCTACAGGATTGTGTTGATTACTGCAGGCATATGCGACCTGATAAGTCATGTTGTAAACAACCCTTCTCTTCCGTTAATTGTACTCTGTCTAATTTGCGTTTTAGAGTTAAGGCTCTATATAGATGTCGATCATTTATATTAACAGCATAGTTAGGGTGTAAGTTAAACATTAGGGGTTGATAACATAAATTTCCTTGTATAACTTCTAGTAAGACATCTTTTTTAGAAACTATAATTATGTCATCGCATATCAAAATAGTTATATGACTATCAATTCCTGTACGAAAGTATGCCTTAATTAAAATTTGAATTCCTCCAAAGAAGATATGCATACATTTTTTTGGGTTTTTTTTTATTTTTTCTAAGTCTTGTCTTTTTATTTGTTGGTTATATAGAGGTATTCGAATTCTTCCATCTGTATTTATTATATCAAAAGGATGTTCACCTTGTCGAATACTAAAATATATACTTTTTTTCCATAAAAAATTTGGTGTTTCAAAGCAGTCTTTTGTTCCTAACGATGGTTTTCTTTTTTGTATTTTATTGTAAGCTTGTTCAAATAATGTAATATGTCTTTCATATTCGATAAAATTATCATTAATTATATATGAGTAAAAGTTATCTTCCATTAGTCACAATATAAATATTCATCTATCTCATTATCTAAGTAATTTATATTTATTAAATTATCTTCCGTGTCTGATAATTGGTACATTTCTTCTTCATTATCTATATCAAAAAAATAAAAATAAGTTCTAAGTTAGTTTCATCTATAACAGCTACGAATTTCATATGATTTACTTTTTTTTTTAGGAAATTTGTTCGCGTAGTGTCCTTCCTATTTACAAATCTAACATTTACTTTTCTTAAATTCATATTATTATTATTCCTTTTTCTAAAATTTTTCTTATTAGGAATTTTTTTTTCTGTATTTTCTTAAAGAACTTTTTTTTTATGTTTTGCAAAGCAATTATAATTATTATGTGAAGAAGAGCGGCCCCATTGCTGAGCTGCTAAGTCAGATTTTTCACAGCATAGTGATTGTTTATATTGTTTATTTTGCTTATGTAAATCTATATGTTGACATGCTTCAACTAATGTTTCTAAAGCATATTATATTTGACTTCCTAAAGTTGTCAATTTGATGTATTTTTGTAAATACTTAGCTCCATATAATATTATATGGTTCAAGTAATTTGTAAAAGTACATGTCTAAATAAAGCAATCTGTCATCAGCTAAAAAGTCATAAAAATATTTTTGTTAATCACAACTATGTTCATTTAAATAACATATATTGCAAATGCTTAATGTTTTTGTCTTTTATTTTGCTAAATCAGATTGATATTTTTGTTTTTCTGCTTCAGTGTTATACCTAATTTTATATCCTAAAAATTCACATTTTATATAATCTCCATAACTAATTGGTTATTTTCCAGGAGTGCCCATAATTCTCTCTTCTAAATAAGTTTCTCTAATATTTTGCTTTTGATCATCTTTTAGTCCAATGAAGCATTTTTTGACGATTCCATTAAGTGTATTTTCTAATAGTCCAAAAATATTCTCCTTTTGGATTATAGTTATATATGGCTAGGTTACTTTATATTACTCATTTATCAATTATTTCATTAATATTTTTACTACAATCTAATTTTTCATGGACATGAATCTAATTTTTCTTCTTATGAATCTCAAATGAGAGAAAAAAAAAGAGCTAAACAAGCAATTATTTCTAGAAGAACTTAGAGAAAGTATTTCTGACAAAGCTAATGTTGAATAAATCCTATCTTCAACAAGAATTAAATAGAATTTCTGAATTAATTCAAATAAATATAAAAAATAAGCAATTAAAAGTATTTTAAAAAGAACAAATCTTTCATAAAAAAACTTAATTAGGAAATTCAAATGAGTGGATTATAATAAGCTACATGATTTTGCAACAACATGTTGAATTAGAACTATACTCACAAATTATATCTAACAAACTGGTTAGTATATGGAATTAAACCAAAACCAGATAGAAAAAATCAAACTTTTAAAAAATATAATCAAATATAGATATTAAAAGTTGGCAAATACAAAAGGTACTTCTAATATACATGAATTAGGGATAAGACTTATTCAAAATCAGCAAGTACCAAATAGTAATATAGCTACTACTGCTATTCTTGCTGAATGTTTTAATTTAGAAAAATTCACAGCTAGCCCATAAATTCTAGGATGGACAAATAAATTAGCTCTCCAGGAAACATGCAAGGAGTTCTCTATTGATTTATATAGATAAGAGCTTGTATTTCGACTTGTACTAGCCTCATTTGTATTTGATGTAGAAGGCAATCCTATAGGATGATTATTAGATGAGGAAGGAGTGGTAATTAACGGGAGTAGCCATGATTTGATGTTCAGTTAAAACACTAATTAAATCTTCTATCTCATTCGCAGAAGGAGATGTAACTATTAGCATATACTATGACAGAATTATACATTCTAAAAAAGATGTCTTATTAGGAGTTATACTAGGAAATTTATGCTATCAAATCGTAATGTTTAACTTACACCCTAACTATGTTGTTAATATCAATGATCGACATCTAAATAGATCTTTAACTCTAAAACACAAATTATAGAGAGTAAACTTAAGAGAAGAAAGTGATGTTTACAACATTACCAGACTGCGTATGCCTACAGTAATCAACATAATATTGTAGTTTTCAAGCTACATACAGACCCAGTTCATTTAGATCCACTCTTTTCCCATAGGACAGACAATTCATTCTGAAGAAACTAATGAGCTAGAAATTACAGCACCTCCATCAAACCTTCTTCTAGATTTTGAAGAAGACTTTACAAGCCAAAGACATCACAAACTAACCCACTTAGAAAATATTAATATATTATCCATTTAAACAAGGCGATCTCTAGATACAAGTAGATCTATTTTTCTCAAACCAACCATAAGTATAAAAGAATACAGTAATAATCAATTACTCGTAACTGGCTATTATATCTCACCAGAACAAAGATGTAATAACTTACTAAACACTGAATTTCATTAGATCAAAATCTAATACCACAAAATTTACAAACACAAAAAGCTACTTCATATATCAATCACGATTATCTAGGCAAAAACACATATGTACTCACGAAACTAACATACTTTTTAAATTTTGGGATTTAAATAATCATAGCATCGATTTCCAGAAGATTTGTAGATATTTCGACATCAATTAATAAAATATATGATAACACTCTGATAAAACTATTATATTTTTTACAAGTCCTGAAAATTAAAATGATGAAACTCAAAAAAATTTAGATATGAAACAAAGATAATATATAAACATATTATAAGCTTGACACGATATTTCTAAATTTAAAATTACCATTACCATTGTAATCAGCATCAACATCTAAGAGAATGGCCTTTGACAAGCCAACATGTACATAAGATGCTTATGACATGCCTAAGATTCAATCTTTGCTAAACCCTTCTCTTCCATCGAAGCCAAAATACCTTCCTACAATGCAACAAAAGCAAGAAAGGCCTTCGGTGGAGCAGCATCCAATGCAGCGTTTGGTGAGAGAGTAGGCCAAAACAGTTTGTAGGAGCAATTTTGGTGGAGTGCAGCTTTGGTTCATTGTGCCGTGAGAGAGAGAGCGAAAGTGTTCAGTGAGAGCAGCTTCGATACATTATTTGGCGAGAGCAAGAGTGATTCAATGAGAGAAGCATTCAGTGCATCGATTGATTAGAGTGAGAGCAAGAGCATCAAAGGACATGGTGCAATCGGCATTGGTGAGAGCAAGGGTAACATTTGATTTTGATGCTCTATTGTCAAACAAAGCCAGAACCAATGTGATGGATGAGGTCTTGCATATAGGGACCAAGACTCAATGTCCTAATAAACTTAATTGAGATAAAAGAAAACTAATAAATACATAAAAAATAATATAAATGATAATTTCAGACCCAAATCATCTAAAATGAAATAGCACTCAATCGGAGTCATGTATCATGCATTATTTCTCATACATAACACAAATAACACAAATCATTTTAACTTCTGCACATGTATGGCAATAAACAATCCAAGCAAAAGGAAATGCAGCACACCTGATCATGACAGTACTCTCTAATGTCATAATCAATCAACCGAAGAATAAAGCAGGCCAACAGTTATCATAAAGTTATAATACATTATAATATAGTAGTAAGGTAGTTAAATATAAAATGTTTCATTTCACTTGCTAGCTTCCTAATGTTGTGCTCACGCAGCTGAACTCCACAAACACCGCAAACTATAAACAACAGATTAAGACTATCCTTCATAAAGGAATTATGAAAGGAGAATGCAATACCTTAGGCAATGTTTAAAGAGGTGTAATCCTTGCTCTTCAAGCTCTCCACCGCATCTTTGATAATTTGTTCGATTGGAAGGAATTCCATGCCCAAATCAATAAGCTTTTTGGAAGGATTATGGGCCCTCAGAAGTCCAGGTTGGGTATCCTTGGGGAACCTGAAAAGGAGAAACAAGGGGAAAATAATGAGAAAGCCTCACGATGTAAGAACAAAAGAATAAAAGGCTGAAATGATAATGTGAGGAGAGAGAGAGAGTTCATACTTTGGCACAATGTATTCAGGGTAAATTTCAGCAACCTTTGAAGCGAAGTCGCTGAAATGGATTATGCTTTCGACACAGAGATGCCTTCCTGATGCAGATGGAATTTCATATAAAAGAATATGTGCAAGTGCTACATCTTTGACATGAACAGAACCCATGTAAAAGTCCTCATAGTGTTCAGTGCACCCTGCACCAGATTAAAGCCAAATATTATTCCGTAATGCAATATTGGGTTTCAGGTAATTAAGTGGATAAAGGATAGCATTCTTCATACATAATAAAATGGCTTTTAAAAGACACTATAAAAGGACAGAGAAGTAGCAACCTGCAACATGTTTTGCAGGTACATTATGTAAAATGGCATCTAGAATGAATAGAAAAATATTGCAGACCAACACCAATAGAATGGTTTGTCCAATGCCTACAACAGCTAGGAAAGGATTTCTAAGACATTTAGGAGGAAATAATAGCTAGTGGTAAACCATGAAACATGAATAGACTCCCCATATAAGAAATTGAGTCCTTATGCTTAAGGAGTACAAGGGACAAGGCTATAAAAAAGGAACCGAAATCAAGATATCCCAATTTGACAAAGTTTACACTTGCTGGCTAGACTGACAGTTGTACATTAGAGTGCGAATCTGTAACATGAGTAACCCTTAAATAACTGTCAATATGTTGATTTTATAAAAATATGCATGATTTATCATATTTAATAGACTCTTGCAAGAAATGTCAGACTTACAAAACTCTCTCTCTCTCTCTCTCTCTCTCTCTCTCTCTCTATCTATATATATATATATATAATCACTTGGATGATAGGTAAAATTTGATGCAACTGGAATAGAAACTCCGGTTCTTTGTTAAGCTGTCTGCAAATATAAAAGAAAGATTAATAGTTTTAAGATTATGTTACCGAGATGTAATGAACATTATTAAGAGATCAGGAATAAAAGTTGTACATTGCAAAGAGCAGGCAATCCAAGAATACATGAGCACCATTTTGAGTTAGCATAGTTCCGTAACATCATAAGCAGATCTCAACGCAAGCTGATAATCAAACGTTTTCAATTACCTTGATTACTATGTAATCATATGTTTAACTTAATTCATCATCAAACGAATCACTTCATTACCTACAATTCAGTCAAATTTATTAAAAATATTAGATCATATGCTTCAAGCAGCATTCTAATGAAGAATTGCGTATTCATGGTCATAATAACTAATTCATAAGACCGCATGGAAAATTGTTAAACGAGTCTAATCTTAGTCTGGATATACAAGTTAGAATTGTAATAGACGATGTGATTTTGATATGTTTATATAACTCATGGATCATACAACTTATTGATCTAAAAATAATAAGTTGATCAATCGTACATGCAATCCATGATTGTACATACGATCCATGATCACTTCACAAATAGATATCATTATATTCAGACCTTAAAAATTAATATTACCATCCAAATTTCAATACATGCATCAATCAGTCAAATAGTTGATGTTACACCTAATTCATCACATCCTTCTCCTATGAAGCTTTCTCTCAGTCATGTGCTTCAATCAAACATTCACTATTAAAACTTACTTTTCTTAGTCGCTTCACATCAAAAGACAACATACATTCAAGTTTTTGATAAGTTAAATCAAACCGTACATTAACCTATGTCACTTCTACTTAATTCACTGGATTTGTGACCCATTACTCAATGATGAAACGAGGAATATATGATTTGAATCAATCATCTATCATATTAGTAAAGATTTGTGAGCAGACTTTCCAACACAATAAATAACCTCAAATGATATAGGCGATTTTTCTTGTCATGAAAAACTCTTCAAACCTTGAAAGTTGCAATGGACCTTCACAAATGCAGAATCCATCACCTCAAACTCTACAAAAGGTGTTGGGTGATAGCACTTGGTTTGTCTATAATGCCATTCTCTCAATCAACCTTTGATGAGATTGATATTTTCATTTGCATCATCCACAAGTTCTAAACTTATCAATCTCCTTTCTCTAACTTCAATCTATGGCAATGATATTCTACAGTATCTGCCACATAATGTCGTATACAAAACGATACTAATACTAAACTGAAAATTTTGTTGTAGACAAATTCATTTCAATCACAGCCGCATGATTCCGAACTACAAAATCTATAGCACATCCAAATTAGGTCCTACAAAATCTACATCACTTGCAATGTTGAACTGAAGTATAATCTAATACCTAATCACTCATGCCTACCTCTCTATATCCTAGAGATGAATCTAACGTCACAATCAAAAGCAATCACCATGAGTAATCCATCTCTCTCGATCTTCTTCACATACATTTGTGTTAACCTATCAAATGAATCAATGTCTCATAAAAAGAAAATGCACGATCATCATTAGCCGATCTACAACAATCTATATGACACCGCTTTGCCATCTCAATATGAGATATCCCATAACAAAAATTGTTGGAGTCCAAAAATAATTAAAAATTAAGTGTTCTTAATTAGATTTAATTACATATAATTAATAGTAAGTAAAATTTTCAATCTTTTTTACAAGCTAAATTGTATTTTTCATATACCCCTCCTTTCACATACAGAAACTGAAACATCCTCCACTCCTCTCAGATTCATTCCAGAAATAGCAAAACAAGATGGAGAATCACTCTTAGAATCATTATTCCTTTCTCGTTTTGCATTACCCTTCCCTTCAGTTCAAAACCTGCACTTCAAATTCTACCTATTAGGACCAAAAAGCCACATCTGTATCCTCCTTGTGTTTGCATGACTGGAAACCCCTCCGTCTCTCCCTGTGATGGCTCGCATGCTGACTCGACTCAAATGTTAGAAGCTCTGACCAATTTCGCTTGCCCACGTCCCCTTCCTCTACTTCACAGCATGTGACGGGATCATGGCATTCAAAAACATTTGAAACTCTCATCTGTCTCTCCCAACACCGAGCCGTCTCCACTGTTCTCTCTGCTCCGCTTTTCCAATCGCACAAACCACAGCCAAATGAACTTCCCAACCATAATTTCCTATCTGCTACATAACCCACAATAGAAATCCTCGTGATCCTTCTCCGTTCATACGACTAGCCCCTTAGATTCTTGTCTCTACCAACAGTAACCAAATAGGAATCCCTTTATCACGCCTCCAGTGCGTTGACAGTGTCGTGAAGAAGTCTTACCCTCCTTTTCTTCTTCTGTGTGCGTAAACCCAAAACTTCTTTTGCTCGTCTCCTCCGCGCACTACAGAAGCCTCGCGATCCCCCATGAGACCTCAACTCTATTATATAAACCAAAATCAAACCTTTTTGATCCGTCTATCATACAACACAAACCGGCACCGCTCGAATTCAAGACTTTGCTTCACTCAATTTTCCTAACTCAAAATCTTATATGTTTCTTTTCTCTAAATATAGCTACCCTTCTTCATAATTAAATAAAAAATCAGAAAATCAGAAAAAGAATTTGTGTTTATCTCATTGCTTCAACAAAGTCATCGTCGTTGACTTCACTGGTATGGGGCATAAGAATTATTCCTAAAATATCTATTCGATGAAACCTGTTCAGTGAACTAAATATTGCTCAGGGTAATTGTGCATTTTTTTTGAAAAAAAAAATTTATAAGAATCAGGGATTTAAGTATCTATCCAACAAAACAAGAGCGCATGTTCAGAGAATTAAGTTGAGTAATGGAAAAGTAAACTAACTTTTCGGGAAAATATGTGCTTGTGATTTATCTTTTTGCAGGTATAATGAAAGCTCATAATGTCTTATAGATCGTGGGTGCAAGTATTTTACATTGCTCCTCGGTTACATTGCTTACAATACTGATTAGCTCGTATTATAAATTATTAGGCAGGTTCACATTCCCTCGACGCCCCCAAACGGAGATAGATGCCAGAAAGCTATCGAAATTTTCTGTGAATTTGGACTTGGAAATAACTTGAAATTTGGGACTATTTAAACTTGCTAAAATGACTCAAAGAAAAAATCTTTTAAAGTACAAAAATATTTCAATTTGGGCTTTTGAAATTAAAAAAAATGATATAAATTTAGGCTCATAGAGCTTGAAAGTAATTTGAATTAGGACTTTTAAATTTATGCTTGTAGGCTTTTAAAATCAAATAAAATTAAGTTTTTCGAGCTTAGGCTCCTCGGGTTTAAAATCATTCAAAGTTGGGCTTTTCGAACATAGGCTCCTAGAGTTTAAAACTGATTCAAATATGGGATTTTAAATTTGCAAAGTAATTTAAAATTGAATATTGGACTAATAAAGTGATTTGATGGATCGCAAAAAATCACTGGAATTAAAAGTCATTGGAGCTTATGCAAGTCCGCTTAGAAGATGTGCAATAGTTCATTTAAAAGAGAATAAAGTCCACTTAGAGAATGTGCAATTGTTCATTTATAATTGTTGAAATATTGGAGTAGTGGGGTTATAAACCCTATTACAAGGGACACTCATAAAGAAAGAAATAAAAACAAAATAAAGGAAATAGGAAAGCAAGTAAAAACAAATAATACAACAATTTGCATATTAACAACGGCTAAAGATAGTTGGTTTTATTCTTATATTCTAATACTCCCCCTCAAATTAAAGCATAAATGTCAACCATGTCCAGCTTGTATTGAAGTCATCGAACAGTGATTGAGAAAGGTTCTTTATGATGATATATGCTAGTTGGCCACTGGAGGCCACAAAAAGAACACCAATTTCTCCGACTCGAGCTTTTCCTTGATGCTCCACATATTTGGTATGATCATGTTGAATCGGATCGTTGACAATGCTAATGACAATTTTATTAACACAAAACAACACAAGAGTCGGAGGTCGGCATATGTAGTTCGTGAAGCATGATACTTAACCAGAGAGTTTCACAGACCCCTAAGAGCATGGATCGGAAATCACTTTCTTGTTTTTCCACATGATAAGATTTCTCACATAAATGAGCAATACCCGGAGGTTGATCGTTAATCATGAAATGATTCGGCCCAATCAGCATCTGTATAATGAACAATAGAACAAGATGTGTGGCATTAGAAAAACAAATTTGAGCCCGGTTTGCATTTTAAATAGTGGAGAATCTGATGGACAGCGTGGAGATGGTGCTCATAGGGGTCATGCATGAACTGGCTTATTATACCACTTGTGTGGCATATGTCGAGACGTGTATGAGCGAGGTAGATGAATTTCCCTACAAGGCACTGGTAGTGTGTCTTGTTAACGGGAACAACATTAGAAATATCAGATAATTCTTTATTGGGATCTACTGTGACAACAACCAATTTTCACAGAAGCATATTATTCTATGTTAATAAGTCAATCACATATTTGCGCTGAGACTGACAAATTCCCTGTGATGACCAAACAACTTTCATGTCTAAGAAGTTTCGAAGGGATCCCGAGTCCTCCATTTCATAGGGTGACCAAAAGAAAATATGTTGAGATTTTCATACCTATTTTATACTGGTTTTATGATATTGCACTTTAAAGAAAGATATTTTTGATGTTTTATTGCAGGAATGATGAATTAGGGTCATTGGAACAAAAAGATGCAAAAAGGAGCGAATTTGGAGCGAAAAAGGGCCAAAATGTGGAGATATGAACTAGGCCGCCGACGGTGCCCTCGACCCCGCCGACAGCGAGTTTTTCCCGATGCTACAGGACAAAATTCTCCAAAGTCCACCGACGGCGCCCTCGAGGTCGCCGACGGCGAGATCGACGGTTATGTCTACTCAAACTTTGGATAAGGCCAAATTTTGAAGGGATGCTTACGCAACTCTTGGAAAAGCTCGTCTACAACTTTAAAAGAAAATTTTGACCGAAAATTGAGAAGAGTCTAGAGGCCCTAGAGGTTAGAGATGTTTCATTAGTGTATAGAATTTCCAATAAAGTGTAACAATTGTGAGAAATTCTTTGAGAAATTGTAAGAGTGGAGGGAAGGTGAGAGATTTCTTCTTCCTTGCTACTTCGAAGAGGAATTCTGTGTGCTGTAAAGAAAGGAAGAGATTCAGANAAGAAAAAAGAAAAAAAAAAGTATGGAAGTGAGGAGAAGCTTGAGGATATGCCTAATAAAAATTGGCTTCACTCGACCTACCTAAAGGGAAAACTTAAATACATTCCTAAACTTATATTTGTGGAATTAAATCTTTTACTAGTAGAGTTCTCATGAAATTCCTATCTTTTGGATATTCTAAGTGACTTAATATTACAACATATAGTCATTCTTAAAATAAATAAAAGACTAGAACTCTTAAACTTGATGACTAGATAATCTGGTAGCTACAGTATTAATTCAATTACTTGAATTTTTTCTAAAAATCTCTCTATGATTTTTATTTAAATCAAACTTATAGTATTTCTGAATTAAAACTTTAATGCATTAGATCATAACTTTTATATAGTACTAGAATTGCTTGAGGACAAGTAATAGCTAAGTTTGGGAGATTTTGACGAAAGAAAAATATGTTGAGATTTTCATACCTATTTTAAATTATTTTTTATAATATTTTACTTTAAAGAAAGGTATTTTTTTATGTTTTGTTGCAGGAATGATGAATTAGGATCATTGGAGCAAAAGCATGCAAAAAGGAGCGAATTTAGAGCAAAAAGGACCAAAATGAGAAGATTTAAACTAGGCCGCCGACGGTGAGATTTTCCCTAGACTACAAGACAAAAATTATCTAGAAGCCCACCGACGACGCCCTCGAGGTCGCCGACGGCGAGATTGACAGTTATGCCTACTCAAGCTTTGGATGAGGCCAAAATTTGAAGGGATGCTTAGGCAACACTTGGGAAAGCTCATGTACAACTTTAAAAGAACATTTTGGACGAAAATTAAAGAGGATTTTAGGAAAGAGAAGGAAGTCTAGGGAGTCTAAGGTGTGCTAGAGGCCTTGGAGGTTACCACTAGAGTGTAACGATTGTGAGGAATTCTTTGAGAGATTGTAAGAGTGGAGGGAAAGTGAGAGATTTCTTCCTCCTTCCACTTCGAAGAAGAATTCTGTGTGCTGTAAAGAAAGAAAGAGATTCAGAGGAACTTCGAGGAGCAATATTATGAGGAATTCTTCGAGAAATTGTAAGAGTGGAGGGAAAGTGAGAGATTTCTTCCTCCTTGCTCGTTTAAAGATAAATTCTGTGTGCTGTAAAGAAAGGAAGAGAGTCAGAGGAACTTCAAGGAGTGTTCTTGGGGAGAAATTAGAGATAAGTTATTTACTTGTTGTAATTTGTATGACTTTGATTTTATATATGAATTCTGAGTTTTATTGTGTTTTCCCCATGAGTTCTGAGTAGTTTTCTTTGTCTTTCTCCTTGTCTCGAGATTTGTGAATTGGTGATTTGAATTGGCGAAGCCATGAAAGTGTTTAAGAAATTGTGATGATCTTTTCACTTAAATCTTAATTTACTTTCAATCTAACCAATTGATTTGTTAAAATATGTTGAGTTTTACAACTAAAGTGAAAGGTTACATCCAAGATTGTGGAAGTTGGGTGCAAATAAATAGGAAAATATTATTATGCAAAGAATTGGAGATTTTAGAGTGACAGACTAAAATCCCCAATTCGGTCCTATCGTTTGGGTGCTGATGTATAGATGTTAGCCCTCAGGNGATGAAAATGTTTAAGAAATTGTGATAATTTTTTCACTTCAATCTTAATTTACTTTCAATATGGTCAATTGATTTATTAAAATATGTTGAGTTTTATAACTAAAGTGAAGATTACATCCAAAATTCAGGGAGGTCAAAGCCCTTGTAAGTTTGGTGCAAATAAATAGGGAAATAATATTATCGGGCGTTGAATTGGAGATTTTAGAGTGACAGAGTAAAATCCCTAATTCGGTCCTATCGTTTTGGTGTTAAAGTGTAGATGTTAGCCCTCAGGTGAGGGGAGCGTGGGAGCTCCGAAGTGAGAGCCGGTATCCTCCCAGCCTAACCGCAAATTCAGTAAACAAGCGTAGGATTAGTCAATATTCTTTATGTCTGGACCAAAGGGTAAAGAATAACTATGCTCCTATTTGGCATAATATAAATTAAACTAATTCACTTTATCCATTCACTATAATTTCTTGACAAGGAAAAGGATGTTTTCTTATATATTAAATATCACAATTAAACCCTCCTTAGTATCATTAGTTATTTAATAGTTATTAAAATTATCTATTTAAACCTTCATTAGTATCATTAGTTATTTAATAGTTATTAAAATTACCTATTTATTTCAATTGTCTATTACTTTATATCATTAGTTATTTTTAGTTATTAAAATTATCTATTTATTTCAATTGCCTATTAGTGTTATCATTAATTATTTATTAGTTATTAAAATTATCTATTTATTTCAATTGCCTATTAGTGACATAAAAGCAAATTGAACTTCATTGTTGTGATTAAAGTAGTGCTTTTCTAAAATCTTAGTTCGCAGTTCTAAACCACTCCCTGTGGGATTGATATCTAAGACTACATTAGAACTCTATATTACTTGAGTGATACGTATACTTGCGTTGATAAGTGTGACTTTACAATTATTGAATATTTATTACGTCTATATTTATCTTGTATTTTAAGCATATATAAAGTCGTCGGTCATAGGGCATAGCTAAAATGACTTTCAAAGACTCAAACGTTGTTAGAACGTTTTCTGTGAGCATGGTATCATCGATACATATGATAAGAATAGCAATATGGTCATTGAATGAATGCATGAAGAGATTTCGATCCGATTGAGCCTGAGTAAAACCATGGCCTGCTACTACCTCTCTGAACTTGTCAAACCAGGCTCGTGGGGATTGCTTTAGTCTATAGAAGACTTTCGCATCTGACACACTTGCCCTCGAGAGATAGTAGACTCAAAAACAGGGGGGAGGGACATGTACTCCCCTGTAAGATTATGGTTTAGGAATGCATTCTTGACATCGAGCTGGAGGGAAAATCCAAATTCACCGCAAGAGATAACAGGGTCAAATCTTGTTTAATTTGGCCACCAAATTAAATGTCTCCTCAATCAACCTTAGAGGTCTGTGAGTATCCTTTGGCGACCAATTGTGTCGTGTTGCACTAAAAGGATCTATCTGAGTTTAATTTGATGCTAAAAAACCATTGGCATCCCACTGATTTCTTACCCTAAGAAATATCAACGACGTTTCATGTATGGTTCTGCCTAAGAGCATTCATCTCCTCCATTACTGCAAATTTCCAGCCAACAATAGTAGATCGGATCTGATAATCCATCAGGGCAGTGGCAAATGTTCTATAGGTCAACGATAAACTGCGGAGAAAGAGATATTTTGTCATGTAACTAATACTCTTTGTAAGGACTAGAGTCAACAGAACTAAAATTCTAAAAATATTAAACAAACAAATTTCTAATGAACATCAAGCATAAATATTTCAAATGCTCAAATTCCCCAGATGATGGACGAGTTGATAAGCAATTTCAACCAGAGGGGGCATTTTTAAATCAACTTTTTAAAGTAATCAACTAAATTACTCAATTTAAAATTAATTACTTAAAAAACTTAAAAGAAAATCTAATTTATTCTCAACAATAGTTTATTGGTGGTGACAAACTTTTGACCAACTTCAACTCATAATGAATGAGTGTCATACCGAGTGTACATTATATTCACACTCAATTTAATTTTACGCAGTATGGATGTAGTCTGGGTCTTCTGTCAGCGTGATTTGATCCAAGGGCTCCACAAAACTAGTGGTTATGACCAAACCCACTGACCAGATGGTTGACGCCAAATAACACCATTATATTACTGTCACGCATGTAGCTTGTATGATCTCCTTATTGCTTTCTGCCATTTGAGTTGCAAACCATAAGACTACATGTTATTAAGGTAAAGTCTTATGTTAGCTAAAATTGACTTAATTTTTTCCTCTTATACAATCATCCACCATAAATCTACAAGAATCCCTTGGACGATGCAACTCATGGTTGCTGATAATGATCTTTCAGTCAGGTTTGGTCAACTTTCTTTTCTGACTTAGTAGATCAAAAATCTTGATAACCCAAGAAAATGAAACCATGAAATTTTGATTGGGTTAGTCATCATTTCTCCCACCATACGTTTTTAAGCTCAAGGCGATAAAATTTTTATAATTTAAAATTATGTCAGCTGCTAATTAAACAAAGTGGCTTGCACCTATGAGAAACCTTGAACCTCATTCAAAAATTCTCGACAAATGAGCGCAAAATATATATGGGTAGTGTCTTATCTATTGGTTCATCTGTCTTTTGAAAATTTAACCTGGAATATGAAAAACAAAAAGCTCTTAGAAATGATGAGAGTCCGGGACAACGAAATTTTTTAAGCCAGCAGATTTCCGGTGACTAAAATGAGGATGATTTCTTTTTTCATCTTTGGCTAGTAATATATTTACTATAATAGCAGCTTGAAAATGATAATCGATAAATGAAAAGTTAAATTTCTTTCTTTTATTATAATTAAACATAATTTGGGTAAATTCTACATGGTAAACATCGAGGTATAACCCATGGATTTTATTTAGAGAAATTGTTGCTGCAAAGTCCCAGTAGAAAGATAGTCTATCAAGTGAGCTTCAAAGTATCAAACTTGAATCTCAATACAAGAATCTACCGTTTAAGGGACCCAATAACTATTTGGTAAGCATCGAGTTATGACCATTGGATCTTAATCTAAGAATCTACCATCGAAAAATCTAATAGAGAAAGAAAAACTGTCTAAGAGCATTGGGGTGTGATATTTGAGTTTCAAGTCCAAATATCAACTACCAAAAGTAATTATAACAGTGGTTGACACCATAAACAGTTCTCTTGTTCTCTAGAAGATAAGAATACTCATGAGAAATTTTATTATACATTACCACTATCTAGCTCAATGGTGTATAGATTCTCATCGTTGATGTTATGGTCATTGTTACAATTCAAAGCTGCATTAACTTAGTTTGGAAGAAACTATTTAGAAGGCAAATGGGAATGAAAAATTATTGAATTGAAGGCTCATCAACTACTGCCCAAGTAACCAATTGTTTAATAAGTTATATTATCATAAGTGAGTATTCCTACCCACAATCAACTAAGAAAATCTAAAGTGGGTTAAATGGAGTAGCTCTACCAGTGAGTAAGCAATCTTTTTTGGATTCAATAATAATAATCCCTTACTATTGAAAAGAAACAGCCGGCAATGTTGTATGTAAGTGCACGTGGTTCTGAAAGTTGTCAAGGAAAAGTGCTTAATCAGGAGAATATGTAAAAAGTTTATGGTTGCTCCAATCATGAAACTGTTATCTTCAACTTGATAGCATAGCTCAAGGTTCCTGAAGGTGAAAAAATTATAGAAATATTTGGTGTGACATCCGATTTATGCTCTCAGAGATCCATAATTCACAATGTAATTCAAAAGTAGAATTTCAAGAAAACTCACTGATGAGCTATAGTTGTTTATGCCACCCAGAGATGTCCTACTAAAGTTTATGATCGTTTATCTGAAACCAAATACATGATCATCGTTTATGCCTCAAAGTTTATGTCAACAAAATATGACTTTGGTTATTCCTCAATTCCCAGTTAGTTCAAAATAACTGAATGAAAGATGTAATCAATCCCAGTTGAAAGAGGGGTCATAAAATGCAAACCAGCAAGCGTTAATTTTAGTTCTCACACTCCCTAACAAGCTATTATATAAGCCTAATAAGAAGCCATTCATGTCATTCAAATTTTGGAAACTCTCTTGTAATACAAGAGTGTGTTTCTAAAAGATCATAAAATCACCCCATAAAATGGAATGTTTTTAAATTTATTTAGGTTAACTTGTGTTTGATGTTGAGGACCCCAAATGTGTTTTATCAGAAAAGAGGCTGTCTAGCATCAATATTTTATTAGATTAATAACGACTTCCTGGTTGAGATCCCCAACGATAAGGGTTGACATCATGCCTTGCATCAGTATTTTATTCCTTTTGGGTTGACATCGTGCATTAATGCTGATATTCCCAAAAAATTGCTTAACAATTTTGTGATCAAACAAAATATATAAATGATAAAATTTAGAAAACAATTTTTTTTTCTCTTTGATTAATCGAGATTTTGAAAATTCAACTGAAAAGTCTTTGAAATTTTTAAGCTTTAACAAGTTAAGTTGGAAAGGTGCAAGTTCTACTACAGCTCAAGTCAATGGCTCAAGTAGGACAAAGAATTCAGACTCAATATGTCCAAAAATATGTTGAGTCACTAACAGCTCACTTCACTAAAAAAAATCATAAAAATGAATGTAGTGAGGAAACAAGTTCTTCTTACTCAACAAGACAAAAACAATTGTAATAGAAGAGTCCACATCATTTTAGTCTGAAGATGAGAGTTGTATAGTTCCCAACCTTATAAAATTTGATGAGTTTATAAGTTTCAAGATTTTGTGATATAAGAAATGAGACTTCCATATCTATTAAGTTGAAGAAGCACAAGTTCATTACAGTCTAGTTTTAAGATTCAAGTTGGTCTTAAAGATTAAACTCAAAAAGCCCAAATATGATTGAATCGTTGATATCTCTCTTTACACAACAAGCAATAAAAACGATTGTAGTAAAGAAGTCTTTGTTTTGTTAATTTGATGACAAAGACTGTCAAATTTCAAGTCTATTAAACTTGATAAGTTCAAGAGAACTAGATTATAAAAATTTTCCCGATTAGTTGAAAGATCAAAGAAAATCAAAGGAATTATTGTCACTCAAGAAAGCATCAAGCAGAGTTCTAAGTCCTTTTTAAGTAAAGAAAGCTCAAAATTTTCCAGAAAGTCTGATCAAGCACATTGCACAAACCAAGGAATCTCTCTTCTTCAAATAAGTTTGTTCAAGCGGAAAGCACAGGCTCAATGACGGTATCCCAACGTTCGTTCAAAACTCAAAGCTGAACTAAGGAAATTCAACCTTTAACAAGTCTGATAAAGCATCAATCATAGGGCCAATGATTTCTTAACATCAACCTAATACAAGCTAAAGGGTTAGGTCATTGGCATACATCCTTCAATCAAGTCAATTTTCACATGCAGCATAGGACAAAAAGTATGTTTGTTTTCTGCCAATTCATCCATTCATCAACCTATCAAAATAGAACGTAAAGGCAAAAAGATGAGCCAAATCTCCATGTCAAATGAGTGACAACAAGTCAGAGGTGACATCAACCAACGTTAGTATAGAATGATATAAGTCTACAAATCTAACTTGAGATTTATACTGTGTCGACATTCATAACCTTCCTTGGAGATTCACAAAGTGAAACCCTCAACGTGATATCCAAACAAACTTTTGAAATTCACAAGGTCAATCAGTTTGTAACAAACATGGTCTGCTTAAGACACGCAACATATTTGTTGGAGGCATTTATTGACTTTAACAAATAACTACAGATTATAATTATTGTTAATTAGATTTAATTAAACTTAATTATAATTTAGTTAAGATTTAAATCTTTTTAATGCTTTTAAAAATAACTAAAGATTATAATTATTGTTAATTAGATTTAATTAAACTTAATTCAGATTTAGTTAAGATTTAAATTTTTTTACACGCTAAATTGCATTTCTCATATACCCCTAATTCGATTTAGGGTTTGCCTGGGATAGCTGTAGCTTATCGAGCTTATCCAGATAAGCAGCAAATCATGATAATCTGTTGAACAACAGCTTATCCTGATAAGCTAGCTGTTTGGTTTGTGCGTTTCGAAAATAGATGATTCTGGATAAATGGTCATTTTGCCCCTGTTCTCGATAAGTTATTTAACTGTTTGGTTTGTGCGTTTGGAAAACAGTTGATCTGCAGTTTTTTTGTGGATAAAAGAACGTTTTGACAGGCTTTGTGTTGTTGTTTACACTAAAACTTTAACGGCTACACATTTGACAGCTCAGAACAAAAAATATCATTTCAGAACAGTACAAAATTATGCTAATTTTATCAATTTTATGTAATTATTAACATCTTAAATTGATGTTAATAAAAATCATTAGGCAAATTAGAAAGGAAATATGATTTAAAAACACCAGGGATGACCACTGCTTGAGTTTATTAGCGAAACTAAGAGCCTATAATAAATGTTTTGGATCTAGAGCAAACTCGATCAACTTAAATTCAAACATAACTCCTTGAAACTTGACAAAAGCAAATTTAAACAGTTTTCAAAAAATATGCCATAAGTGCAACAAATCTCATTCCCAATCCATCTTTCTCTTCAATTTCTCAACAAAAAAGCTTACCATAGTTAAGTGAGAAAGGGTGCTATAGACTAATAATAGACATCGAAACAAAAATAAGCATAATTTCATTGAAGGAAAATTTGTTCTTCATATTATTTAACTTTTTATGCTATTTCATTGGATTTACTCTTCGGTAAATTAAGGTTTAGTTCAAGTAATACATTCATACAGAGCAAAAGCTTTATGAACCTCTCTCAAGCTATTCCATAAATGTGCCTGAATATCTTTCTTAAAATAATATATGAAAAGTAGTATTAAATATCATACTTCCAAAGACAAGCTGAAGATAATTTGGTTAGAAATTAGCTTATCAGTCTGAAACTAAAAATTGAAACCAAAAAAAAAGAAAAAAAAAACATTTGGAAGACTTGCATGCCTACAACTTATTTCCTTTATATTTACATATCTAACACCTAAAGTTCAATTTTTACATATATGCCACCTTATCTATGCATTAACATATGTATTTCAATTTTTCAAACATAAAAAAATTGTATTTTTTATTTGATATGAAAGATTTGGGTATTATAAATGTACAAAGTAAAGTTCAAGTGTTAGATATGTCAATACACATGAATCTGGTGGTATGCATGTAAATGCCCCGATATTTTTTATTTAATAGAATACAGAGCAATACCTACAAGGGTGCAGCAATAAGTTCACTAGAAACTCTCCTGCAAAGGCTCCCAAGTAGTATAGAAGTTGTTTTATAAATTGTTCTTCATCCTTATCTTACAAAATCACAAAAAGTGGAAATATATGTTAATGAATTAAGCTTTAGCAACTATGATTTCAGAGCAAATAAAGAATTTACATACTAGCAAGGGCATTATAGAAGTCTCGACCAAGGAAATTAAACCCAATGCTAATTTCTATTGTTGCCAAGGTGAGAGCGAAAATAGCTGCGAGCTTTAACCTAAAACATAAAAGTGAAAGAAGAAGCTCCAGCTCGCTCTATCTCATCTTTCTTCATCGTCTCCAGCATCCTCTATGGCCGACTAGCGTGTCGTGGTGCCGCGGGGCGCACCTCTCCTCTAGTGAAGTATTAGGAGAGTGGACGAGAATCTACAGACTCGAAGACGACAGGATTGCTTGGAGATAGAATCGGCGCAGCAATATTTGATGCAGGAGGAGAGGAGGCAAGAGAGGAGGGAAGAGAATAATTTTTTTACCAGGGGGCGACGATCGGGTAGCGAGGGCAAGGAAGTAATAGCTGGTGGCAAACGCGGAACGCGGGGGTAATACCACAGTGGGCGTTTAATGGATTAGGTAAAACGTCATTTTTAGAAACTCATGATAAACGGGCAAATCAAACAGTGAGGCGGCGTTTTGAAAACGCCGCACCTATATGTTGCCCCAAACAGGCCCTTAGAAAATCATTCATGCAATTCCCCTTGCTTTCATGTACAAAAACTGAACTTCCCCCTGATCCTCCTAGATTCATTCCGAAAACTACAAACAAAGCCAGAGAATCCCTCTTCGAGTAGTTTTTCCTCTCTCGTTTGACATTCCCCTTATCTTTGATTTGAAACTCTCGCTCTGGATTCTCCCTGTTATGACGCAGAAGCCACATCCGTATTGCCCCTGTGTTCGTATGGCTAGAACACCACCATCCATCCCCAAGTTCGCTCAACTCAAAAGTTTGAAGCTCTAGCTTAATTTACTCGTTCAAACCCCCTTCCTCTACTTTGCAGCACGTGATGGGTTGTGTCACGCAGATACATTCAAAACTTATCTTTCTCCATGCGCCTCATCTCTCCTACACCAAACCGTCTCCACTTTTCTCCTTGCTCTACTTCTCCAATCGCATGAACCAAAAGTCAAACAAATCTCTTAAGTGTAATTTCCTCTCTACTACATACCCCACGACTGCAATCCCCGCGATCTTTATATCGTAAGACTAGCACCTTCGACTCTTGTCTCTACCAACAGTAACCAAGCACAATCCCTTTATCACGCTCCAATAAGTATATAGTGTCGCGAAGAAGTCTTACCCTTCTTTTCCTTCTGTGTGCACAAATTGAAAACTTCTTCTGCTGTAGTCTCCTCTTCGGACAAAAACATCATGATCCTGCATGAGAACTTTTCTTAGCTAGATAACCCAAAATCGAAGCTTCTTGCTTCGTCTCTCGTGCGGCCCAACCTAGCATTGCTCGAATCAAGGCTCTGCTTTGCTGCATATTCCTAATTGGAAACCCTATAATTTCTTTTCTCCACATTTAGTTGCCCAACATATTTAAACAAAAAATTAAAAAAAAAATCTGTGCTTTATCTCGCCATCTCTACACCATAAACTTTGAAGATTTTGCATGCAAATGTATAACAAAATGGGCCACAGAAACATTTCTGAAATATCCATTAGAGAATGAATACCTGTTCAAGGGAATTAAGTATCATTTGAGAAAATTGTGTACTCATCTGAAAAACTTTTATAAAATAAAGAGATTTAAGGACTCATCTTGGGAAACGTGAATGCTTATAGCATTTGTTTTTTCTAGTGTGATTTGAGTTGTGTCTGATATCATAAACATGATATTTCTATTGTTGTCGTGAAGTTAGATGCATCAATAACCAAGACAAGACCTACACTAATCTCTAAAGGTACATTTTAAGAGATAAGTCCCTATTTGGCAGGCTCAAATTCACCTAGCATGTTTTAGTGTAGTGGAATGCACATTTTCATAATGGTCAGCATAATATTTCCTATGAGTTTTCCAAGAGATGGAAGGATTCTACCCTTCAAGGCATGAAAAAGACTAATGGAGAAAGTGGGATGATTGGCTCTCACAAAAACAAAAGCAAATTTCGCAATAATGCACTATTGATTTTATAAGGCATGTCATTTTCCTTAGCATTGCTCTTGAAGAGATGTTTGTCATCATAATACACATATAACATACATTCCTACATTTCAAATGAACTTCGACTCTTCCCTAATAAAGACATTAGCCACAAGTGACTTTACAATGAACATTGAAAGATAAAATAAAAGTCATAAAAAGAAGCTCTCTAACCCTCAACAGGGAGGCTCCACAAAAAACAATGAGAAGAAGAAAAAAGACTTCAAAAAGTAATAGCAAGACAACCACTCCCCAGTCAAGATGCTCATGGCTTTCTGTCATCCCGAGAACGTTGGTAACCATTTACTATGACTAGCCTCGTGACCAGAAATCCCCCTTAAATGTAGGAGCATGGATGATTCGTAGTTTCGAGGCTATCTGAAATATCTTCATCAGTAACCATGGGTTACTTCATTCTAACCTAACACTAAAGGGGTGGGTTTGTTGTTTTGCATGTCCTAGTCCATAACACTATGTATGTACCAAAACTAACCTAGGCTTCTATACAACCAAAAATTCACGTCAGATCTTCATAGGTTATGTTCTCATTCTTTACCTTGGTGTGTTTTATATGTTTTTTTGAAGTTCAATATTTAAATTAATATCATGTTTGATTCCTAGACTTGACAGTTATGCTGAAAAATCATGGTTTTCTATTATTAAAGTATTGTTTAAAGATTTGACTTTTAATGATTGTAGGGAAAAACCATCTTTGGAGAGGTATTCACCATCGTTTTTGTTTTATGCATTTTTTTGTTATTTTTATTTTGAAGTATGAAATGACATATGAAAGAAAACAAAGCATGAAACCACATATGAAAAGACATGAAATAACACATGTAAAGCAGTAATTAACATTAGATTAGACTTGGGCTAAATTTGAGCTGAGCTACGGTATGGGTCAGCTAGTTCAGGCTTGTGTCGATCTTGGGTTGGCTTGGGTTAACTAAGATTAAGTTTGGGTTGACCTGGGTTGAATTGGATTTGTCCCAGGCTGAGCTAAGTTTGATTTAGGTCGGTCTCAGGCTAAGTTGGGTTAACCCTGGTTGGCTTAGGTTTGATTTGGGGTTGACACGGGTTAAGCTAGGTTACCCCTAGTTGGGTTAGGTTGACCCGAGTTAAGTTGGTTTACCCAAGTTAAGTTTGGGTTGTTTGGATTGACCCGAGTTAGGCTGGGTTGACCTGGGATAAGTTTAGGTTGACCCGAGTTAAGTTTAGGTTAGACCTACTTTGACTTAGGTCTAAGGTTGAGTTTGGGTTAGACCTAGTTTGGGTTAGGTCTAAGGTTGGGTTTGACATTTGGTTTGTGTTCACGTTTGAGCTAGGTTTTAGTTTAGATTTAGGGTTTGAATCCGGTTTAGGTTTGGGTCAGACATGGGTTAGGTTAGAATTGAGTCAGGTCTCGTTAGGGTCAAACCTGAGTTAGGTTAGGTTAGGGTCAAATTATGTTAAAGTTTGGGTGTCTTATTTGGGTCGGACCTGACTTAAGTTTTAGGGTTTAAGCTAGACCTGAGTCGGATTAGGTATAGGGTTTGGGTCAAATTAGGTTAGTGTTTGGGTCAAGTCCGATTTGGGTCGGATCTGAGTTAGGTTTTAGGGTTTGGGCTCAACCCGAATCAGGTCAAATCTAGGGTTTGGGCAAGAGTTTGAGCTAGACCCGAGTTAGGTCAGGTCTAAAGTTTAAGTGAGGATTTGGGCTAGACTTGGGTTGGGTCAGACCTAGGGTTTGGGTTAAGGGGGCGAAACCTGGGTTGGGTCGGGTCTAGGGTTTGATTTAAGGTTTGCTTAGGCTTTGACCTAGACCTGGGTTGGGTCAGGTCTAGGGTTAGGTTGGATTTGGGTCAGGTCTTATTTCAGTTAGAACTGGGTTAGGTTGGATTTGGTTCAGGCCTGATTTGGATCATATCTGAGTTAGGTTAGGGTCTGACTAAATCAATTAGGGTTAAATTGGTTCAAGTCAGCCTAAGTCAAGCCAAAAGGCAAGCCTAATCTAAGGCTATTGAGTTGAATTAGCCTAACAAAACTTAGGAAAATAAATTCTTAAATTAGAAAAGAAAAGGGGAGTTTACTAGAGAGGATGAGGCCGACTGGAGAGGAGGAAGCTTGTCAGAGACTTTTTCCCATTTCTTCTTCGGAGCAGTGGAGTCTACCTCTATTGTCTATGCGCATCTTTTGCTGAGGAGTTACAGTCGCCATCATATTAGATGGTTTATGTATCTTATAGCATGCTCAATTTTCTTTACATTTAACACTTATTTTTGTGTTATGGTGGTGTTCTGGTGTTATTCTTCTGGTATTCTGGTACTATTCTGGTGATATCTTGTCGATATATCAGAATACCACTAGAAAAATAAAAAAATATCATAATACAACCACAATACCACAGAAATATCACAAAAATATTACAAGAATACCACAAGAATAACACCAGAATATTTCAGAATAGCACCAAAATATCACAATAATATCATCACAATACAACAATAATATCACCAAAATATCATCATAATACAACTAGAATATTACCAAATTATCACCAGAATATCACAAAAATACAACCAAAATATCAAAATAATACTACCAAATTACCACCAGAATATCATCAAAAGACCAGCAAAACACCGCATGAACATCATTGAAATATGAACATAATACAATCAGGATACGACTAAATTACCACCCAAATATCATCAGAATATCATCAAAATACCACGAGAATATTGACACAATACCACAACAATGTCACCAAAATACTACCATAATATCACCAAAACAACAACAAAATATCAATAGAATACAACTAGAATACCACCAGCACAATATCACGAGAATACCACTGAACGGTCTTCGAGCCGGGACACGTGAAAAAATAGTTTTTTTTCATATTGTTTTAATTCGCAAAAATCTGATCGCACCACTTTACAAATTGCGTTATATTAGAGTCCGCATAGTACGTACTTCGGACGCAATATTTTCTCCTTATTAGGATGACGATGTTAATAAGATGAAGGGAAGAGGACTCGATGAAAAAATAAATTTGTGTTATATTATAAAATCCATAAAGGGTATACATATTAACTTTCAACGGAGAAACTATGGCTCTGTTTGGCGCGGTTGCAGCTTCCTAGCTTTTCAGCTGCAGCTGCGCTGCTCCAGGAAGCAGCTGCGAGGAAGCTGGCTGATTATTTGGTGCAGATGTGTGAAAACAGCTGTGGGGCAGCTGTTTCTGAAAAAATGATCATTCTGCCCCTGTTTAGTGAAGTTGTTTAAAATAGAACTATGACACCGACAAATTATTCTATGAATACAATAGTACGAATACACCACTCTGCCCCTGAAAAAGTTGTTTAAAATAAACTCCATTCTGCCCCTGCGAGGAAACTATGACAAATTCGATAATTCATAAGCATAAAATCATTTCAAAACATAACAATAGTACGAATACACCACTCACTTAGAAATGAATATCAAAAGTGCTATGAAAAAGAAAAAAATATGACAATATGATGTTATATTTATCAATAATTATGCCATTAATGCTACAACAATGTTTATTTTTATTTCATTATTGCCAACAGCAGTGGTACACCCTTATAAAGAGGATCAAAGAGAAGGCATTCGACTTGGAAATAGGATAGTTATTAATGGATTTGATTAAACAAAAAGAACCTTGAACGGGAGAGAAGAACATTAATCATTTCAAGAAGCCAATGTCGGCTCCCTTCTGCCATACGAGATCAGATTGACAGAGAAACTGCGAAAAGCGAATAGGAATAGCTCGAAACAGGGAAAAAGGGGAAAACGAAGTATTTACCTAGGGGAAGCCGGCTAACAACCACGAAGGAGAGAGCGACGCTGAGAATGGGGAAGATTTTCGCGAAATCAGTGGTGCTAGGGCGATAGAGCTCGGCGTCGACTTCGCGAGATGGGTCGTGCACTGGGGCAGAAGACAAGTCGAGGGGAAATGAATTCGGTCAAGAGGGCTTGCGGGGCAAAGCTGATAACTTTCGGTCGAGAATGAGGGCCGCGGGTTCGGGGTAGAACCCGCGGCCCCGCTTTCCACCGACTTTCTCGACGCCAGCCCGCCCCCGCGCTCTCAAACGAAAAAAATATGAATATATTTGCAGCCTGGGGCCACGAAGCGATGAAAAAGCGGGGCCAAACAGACCCTATATGTCAATTCCTATGGCACAAATCTTAGATTAGGGCATCACGAAGAATCATATACATATAACTACTATTCTAATAGCCATTATGTCCAAACCAAAATTAACCTTTTAATATAGTATCAAGAACCATTTATTTAACAATCAAAATAGAATGAGCCATAAGAGTCCCAATCATTTTGTATTTTGCCAACCGCCAACAGTATCAGTCATAACCAAAATCCTTTCTATGTAATGTAATGAATCCATACAGATAAATGGCAAACTAAAGGACTGGGATAAATGACAAAAAATTAGAATATGTCATTCAAAATTCTGGTTAGCTCTTTGCTTCATACAAGCAAAAGCTTGAATTAAGATATGGCAAATAAATTAGCTGGATGGTTACCTGTTTTCTAAAAGCACCATAATTCATAACATGCTAATTATAAGCATTATTTCATAGCTTTTCTCCTCAAGTAAAATAAAGGCACCCTACCTTGCAGAAGTCGAAGCAGCATCAACATGCTGGCGTTGATACTTGGCGGGATAATTGGGCCCATTACAGTTCCTGGATTCAACACCACCAAATCCAACCCATTCTCCTTGGCAAAGTCCCAGGCTTGCTTCTCAGCCATAGTCTTTGAAACCGGATACCAGATCTGAAACCAATAAT
>JXCR01146054.1:220656-245604 GCA_002079205.1 Phalaenopsis hybrid cultivar
GATTGAGGGTCGAGGAGGTTGAGCTGGAATAAGCGAAGACGCGCCGCAGCGCCTTCTAGAGCTTCGAGATGCTTTGTCTCGCCATCGTCCTCTGCATGGAGAATTTAACCGCTTAGTGAGACGCTATAAGGGGCATGTTGGATATGGGGGAAATAAGACAGTACGGAGGTCCTTGACGGTGGCATGAACGGTATAGCCTCGGTCGAGGAGGAGACGGACAAGCCAGGATCCGATGAAGCCACTTCCGCCGGTGACGCAGACGGTTTCTTTGATGGCAGACATTGTGTAAGAACAGCGGCAGTGGGTGTGGTGTGGACTGAGGACTGATCTCGGACCTTTTCTGTCCATACGCTAATATTTATTTTAGTTTTCTAAAATGTTAGTAAGAATATTCGCAAATACGCAAGCATATTAATGAGAATAAAATAAAGAGCCACATAGATTTACTCGGAAAAAGACAAGAGAAAAAGTTAATCATAAAAAAAAATCATAAATAAGATCTTAATAATTTTAAATTCATTAAATTTATTTTAAAATAAAAAAAAACTATCAACTTTTTTTTTATAAAAAATCACTTTACATTTCCAATAATAGCAGAAATTATAAATAACTAACATTATTTAATTTTTTTTTAAAAAATATGACCGAAATTACTTCCAATCCAAAAACTCCCATTTTTTACCACAATAAAATTAAAATAATAGCTAAACAATTTCACAATTTATATATCACAAAAGCACTATAAACATTTCTCTTCACAACTTTTTGTTTAATTCTAGTGAATATCAAACATTTTCGACCAATGATAACCAAAGAGCTCTCTCTAGTCTTTATTTTCAAATGAAAGTGATATTTTTTACTTTATCATTTAGGATTTAGAATTTTAGACTAAACGACATCGCCCATTAAGAGCTTTTTATGTTGTATTCGACAACCTTCATCTTTGACATAGAAAATATTATTTAAATTTTATTCTTTCAAATTTCAAAACTAATTGACTCACCTGACATGAGTCTTTAAACTGATTTCCAATTTACTACTCCTCTAGCTTAACATTATGGGTGTTTTTTTGCTTGAAAGAGCTCATCATTTTTTCCACCTAGCCATGGGATTGTTTTGTAAGTTCAATATTATAATAAAACTAAACATCCAATTATAGTGTATTTGGTTGATGCATTTTTCTTCAAGCCGGTGGACGTAGAATGGACTATATCCTGTTTTTGGCCCTCTTACCTTCTCTTACGTTAGCCTACCCCAATATCCGAAAAAAATTTCTTCATATTAAACTAAGCAATAAACTCAATAAGAAAATCCAGTGTTTATCATGATTGAAATGACACCACCTATAATAAATTATAATTTAGCTTNGGATGCCTCCTTTCACAAGTCTTTTAATCATATTTTCATTTCGAGTGGTCATAACCACTCTCTTTAGCCAATAGGTGTCTCAAATGTCCCTTCAAAATTCGGCCCTCTTAATTCCTCTATTACGTTAGCCTACCCCAATATCTGAAAAAGATTTCTTCATATTAAACTAAGCAAGAAACTCAATAAGAAAATCCAGTGTTTATCATGATTGAAATGACACCACCTATAATAAATTATAATTTAGCTTTGTCATAGCATTCCACTAAGTGCACTCATGAATGCTTTCTATAAGTTTGTGACGGCAGGTATACTTTATTTATGTCGTGGAAGTAATTTAAATTTAATTTTATATAATATATATATNAACAAAAAATAAAAAAAAAGTCTGTGTTTTATCTCGCCATCTCTACACCGTCAACTTTGAGGATTTTGCATACAAATGTATAACAAAATGGGCCACAAAAACATTTCTAAAATATCCATTCAAGGATGAATACCTGTTCAAGGGAATTAAGTACCATTTGAGAAAATTGTGTACTCATCTGAAAAACTTTTGTAAAATAAAGAGATTTAAGGACTCATCTTGGGAAACGTGAATACTTATTCAAAGAATCAAGTACCGTTCAGACAAAGTAAAGTACTTGTTAGGGAAAAAATGTGCTTTTGATTTGTTTTTTTTGCAGGTATATTGAAAGTCATAGTGTCTTATCGACTGTGGATAAAAATATATTGTTTTGCTACCAAACAGCAATGTCTGACAACACTGACCAGCGTGTCTTATAAAAAGTTGTGAAGACTGGCATTTTCCTGATACCACCAACGAAGGTAAAATTGGGAGGATATTAAAATTTTATGTGAATTTGAGCTTACATTTAACTTGATGTTTTGGAAAATTTAAACATGTTAATTGACTTTAGAAAAATTTTATTCAAACTTGTAAAAATATTTTAATTTCGGTCGTTGAAATTGAAAAAAAAGATTTAAATTTAAGCAATTAGAGCTTGAAAATAATTTGAATTTCAGATTTTAAATTTAGGCTTTTAGGGTTTTAAATTTAATTAAAATGAAGCTATTTTAAACTTAGGCTCCTATGGTTTAAAATCAATTAAAATTGGGCTTTTTGAACTTAGGCTCATAAGGTCTATAAATAATTCAAATGTGAACTTTTAAATTTGCAAAATAATTTAAAATTGAAGCATTTGGACTTATAAAGTGATTTGATGGCTCACAAAGAATTGCTGGAATTAAAAGTAATTGAAGCTTAGAAGATGTACAATACTTCATTTAAAAGAATGATCAATTCTACTTAGAGAATGTGCAAACGTTCATTTATAAGAACTACTCAAAGTGTGTGGAATGATTAAGAATTCAATAAACTCTAGATATCAAGAGTTTAACATTCTAATTTCGCCACCAAATTCATAATACACCTGCTAATGAATATAAGACAATTCATTCAAAGCCCAAAATATAACTTTGCCAATGATCAAATAATTTAATACAACAACAACAAAAAAACCTTAATCCCACTACGTGGGGTCGACTACATGAATCCCTTTGCTCCATTGCATCCTATTTAGTGTTAAATTTTCATTTAGTTCTAATAAATTAAGATCAAATAATTCAATATCCAAGTAAAATTTTATTGTTTCAAATGGTTTCAAATTTCACAAAATTCAATGATAAGTTTCAATCCAAATCACATGTCTTAAGGATTTGTGCAAAGATATTTTTATTCAATGGTTCAAATAATTTTAAGTCATGCATATGCATCTAAACAACAATGTTTTGGTGTAATCGGCAAAATTTAAATGATTGTAAGCCTTGTAATTGTATTTCAAGATATTTCATAACTGCAATATATAATTTCAAAGTGTAGGCTTGGTGCATTAAGATGCATGTGGATTAGCAAACCTGTGTGTACTCCATAAAATTAAATAAGTATTTAAATTTAAATGGTTTTAGATTATTGTGCAGGTTGATATTATATGTTCACTCGCTATGATAAGTATGCAAGATTCTTTTGAAAAAAAAAAATCTAAGATTATTTTAAAATTAAAGAACCCTCATATACTAAAGGTTTAATAAAAAAATAACTAAACTATGTATCATTTCGAATTTCTCTTCCAAGTGTGTTTGATTGTAACCGTCAATTTATTTTTTTGTAATAACGTTTGTTTTTTCTAGTGTGATTTGAGTTGTCTCCGATATCACAAACATATGATATTTCTATTGTTGTTGTGAAGTTAGATGCATCAATCAACCAAGACAAGACCTACACTAATCTCTAAAGGTACATTTTAAGAGATAAGTCCCTATTTGGCAGGCTCAAATTCACCTAGCATGTTTTAGTGTAGTGGAATGCACATCTTCATAATGGGCAGCATAATATTTCCTATGAGTTTTCCAAGAGATGGAAGGATTCTACCCTTTAAGGCATGAAAAATACTAATGGAGAAAGTGGGACGGGCTCTCACAAAAACAAAAGCAAATTTCGCAATAATACACTATTGATTTTATAAGGCATGTCATTTTCCTTAGCATTTCTCTTGAAGAGATGTTTGTCATCATAATACGCATATAACATACATTCCTACATTTCAAATGAACTTCGACTCTTCCCTAATAAAGAGATTAGCCACAAGTCACTTTACAATGAACATTGAAAAATAAAATAAAAGTCATAGAAAGAAATTCTCTAACCCTCAACAGGGAGGCTCCACAAAAAACAATGAGAAGAAGAAAAAAGACTTCAAAAAGTAATAACAAGACAACCACTCCCCAGTCAAGATGCTCATGGCTTTTTGTCATCCCGAGAACGTTGGTAACCATTTACTATGACAAGCCTCGTGACCAGAAATCCCCCTTAAATGTAGAAGCATGGATGATTCGTAGTTTCGAGGCTGTCTGAAATATCTTCATCAGTAACCATGGGTTACTTCATTCTAACCTAACACTAAAGGGGTGGGTTTGTTGTTTTGCATGTCCTAGTCCTTAACACTATGTATGTATCGAAACTAACTTAGGCTTCTATACTCAGATTAATCGAGGGTAAGTATATGACCCTCAGTTCAATGTCTAAATTAGCTAACCAAAAATTCACGTCAGATCTTCTTAGGTTATGTTCTCGTTCTTTACCTTGGTGTGTTTTATATGTTTTTTTTTTAAGTTCAATATTTAAATTAATATCATGTTTAATTCCTAGACTTGACAGTTATGCTGAAAAGTCATGGTTTTCTATTATTAAAGTATTGTTTAAAGATTTGACTTTTAATGACTGTAGGGAAAAACCATCTTTGGAGAGGTATTCACCATCGTTTTTGTTTTATGCATTTTTTTATTATTTTTATTTTGAAGTATGAAATGACATATGAAAGAAAACAAAGCATGAAACNAGAAAAGAAAAGGGGAGTTTACTAGAGAGGATGAGGCCGACTGGAGAGGAGGAAGCTTGTCAGAGACTTTTTCCCATTTCTTCTTCGGAGCAGTGGAGTCTACCTCTATTGTCTATGCGCATCTTTTGCTGAGGAGTTACAGTCGCCATCATATTAGATGGTTTATGTATCTTATAGCATGCTCAATTTTCTTTACATTTAACACTTATTTTTGTGTTATGGTGGTGTTCTGGTGTTATTCTTCTGGTATTCTGGTACTATTCTGGTGATATCTTGTCGATATATCAGAATACCACTAGAAAAATAAAAAAATATCATAATACAACCACAATACCACAGAAATATCACAAAAATATTACAAGAATACCACAAGAATAACACCAGAATATTTCAGAATAGCACCAAAATATCACAATAATATCATCACAATACAACAATAATATCACCAAAATATCATCATAATACAACTAGAATATTACCAAATTATCACCAGAATATCACAAAAATACAACCAAAATATCAAAATAATACTACCAAATTACCACCAGAATATCATCAAAAGACCAGCAAAACACCGCATGAACATCATTGAAATATGAACATAATACAATCAGGATACGACTAAATTACCACCCAAATATCATCAGAATATCATCAAAATACCACGAGAATATTGACACAATACCACAACAATGTCACCAAAATACTACCATAATATCACCAAAACAACAACAAAATATCAATAGAATACAACTAGAATACCACCAGCACAATATCACGAGAATACCACTGAACGGTCTTCGAGCCGGGACACGTGAAAAAATAGTTTTTTTTCATATTGTTTTAATTCGCAAAAATCTGATCGCACCACTTTACAAATTGCGTTATATTAGAGTCCGCATAGTACGTACTTCGGACGCAATATTTTCTCCTTATTAGGATGACGATGTTAATAAGATGAAGGGAAGAGGACTCGATGAAAAAATAAATTTGTGTTATATTATAAAATCCATAAAGGGTATACATATTAACTTTCAACGGAGAAACTATGGCTCTGTTTGGCGCGGTTGCAGCTTCCTAGCTTTTCAGCTGCAGCTGCGCTGCTCCAGGAAGCAGCTGCGAGGAAGCTGGCTGATTATTTGGTGCAGATGTGTGAAAACAGCTGTGGGGCAGCTGTTTCTGAAAAAATGATCATTCTGCCCCTGTTTAGTGAAGTTGTTTAAAATAGAACTATGACACCGACAAATTATTCTATGAATACAATAGTACGAATACACCACTCTGCCCCTGAAAAAGTTGTTTAAAATAAACTCCATTCTGCCCCTGCGAGGAAACTATGACAAATTCGATAATTCATAAGCATAAAATCATTTCAAAACATAACAATAGTACGAATACACCACTCACTTAGAAATGAATATCAAAAGTGCTATGAAAAAGAAAAAAATATGACAATATGATGTTATATTTATCAATAATTATGCCATTAATGCTTACAACAATGTTTATTTTTATTTCATTATTGCCAACAGCAGTGGTACACCCTTATAAAGAGGATCAAAGAGAAGGCATTCGACTTGGAAACAGGATAGTTATTAATGGATTTGATTAAACAAAAAGAACCTTGAACGGGAGAGAAGAACATTAATCATTTCAAGAAGCCAATGTCGGCTCCCTTCTGCCATACGAGATCAGATTGACAGAGAAACTGCGAAAAGCGAATAGGAATAGCTCGAAACAGGGAAAAAGGGGAAAACGAAGTATTTACCTAGGGGAAGCCGGCTAACAACCACGAAGGAGAGAGCGACGCTGAGAATGGGGAAGATTTTCGCGAAATCAGTGGTGCTAGGGCGATAGAGCTCGGCGTCGACTTCGCGAGATGGGTCGTGCACTGGGGCAGAAGACAAGTCGAGGGGAAATGAATTCGGTCAAGAGGGCTTGCGGGGCAAAGCTGATAACTTTCGGTCGAGAATGAGGGCCGCGGGTTCGGGGTAGAACCCGCGGCCCCGCTTTCCACCGACTTTCTCGACGCCAGCCCGCCCCCGCGCTCTCAAACGAAAAAAATATGAATATATTTGCAGCCTGGGGCCACGAAGCGATGAAAAAGCGGGGCCAAACAGACCCTATATGTCAATTCCTATGGCACAAATCTTAGATTAGGGCATCACGAAGAATCATATACATATAACTACTATTCTAATAGCCATTATGTCCAAACCAAAATTAACCTTTTAATATAGTATCAAGAACCATTTATTTAACAATCAAAATAGAATGAGCCATAAGAGTCCCAATCATTTTGTATTTTGCCAACCGCCAACAGTATCAGTCATAACCAAAATCCTTTCTATGTAATGTAATGAATCCATACAGATAAATGGCAAACTAAAGGACTGGGATAAATGACAAAAAATTAGAATATGTCATTCAAAATTCTGGTTAGCTCTTTGCTTCATACAAGCAAAAGCTTGAATTAAGATATGGCAAATAAATTAGCTGGATGGTTACCTGTTTTCTAAAAGCACCATAATTCATAACATGCTAATTATAAGCATTATTTCATAGCTTTTCTCCTCAAGTAAAATAAAGGCACCCTACCTTGCAGAAGTCGAAGCAGCATCAACATACTGGCGTTGATACTTGGCGGGATAATTGGGCCCATTACAGTTCCTGGATTCAACACCACCAAATCCAACCCATTCTGCTTGGCAAAGTCCCAGGCTTGCTTCTCAGCCATAGTCTTTGAAACCGGATACCAGATCTGAAACCAATAATCCATTAGTCTTAAACCCATCCAAAACCCTAATTTTCCCCAGTATAAGCAATGAAAGAGCACTCGCCCCGTTCTTCCGGCAATAGTCAAGATCAGTCCAGCAACCCTCGTCCTTGACGACGTCCGCAGGCCATCCGGGGCTGGGCATNACATTAGTCTTAAAGCCATCCAAACCACTAATTTTCCCTAGTATAAGCAATGAAAGAGCACTCGCCCCGTTCTGCCGGCAATAGTCAAGATCAGTCCAGCAACCCTCGTCCTTGACGACGTCCGCAGGCCATCCGGGGCTGGGCATTATAGCCGAGATAGACGAGGTGACCACCACGCGGCGTACTCCCTCATCGTGTGCCGCCCGAAGAACATTAAGCGTTCCTTTCACCGCGGGATCAAGAAGCTGGCCTTCGGGATCATGAACGCGATCAACGATGCAGGGAGAGGCGAGATGGAAGACACCAGTGGTGCCGCGGAGGGCGGCGACGATGGATTGAGGGTCGAGGAGGTTGAGCTGGAATAAGCGAAGACGCGCCGCAGCGCCTTCCAGAGCTTCGAGATGCTTTGTCTCGCCATCGTCCTCTGCATGGAGAATTTAACCGCTTAGTGAGACGCTATAAGGGGCATGTTGGATACGTGGGAAAAGAGACAGTACGGAGGTCCTTGACGGTGGCATGAACGGTATAGCCTCGGTTGAGGAGGAGACGGACAAGCCAGGATCCGATGAAGCCACTTCCGCCGGTGACGCAGACAGTTTCTTTGATGGCAGACATTGTGGAAGAACAGCGGCAGTGAGTGTGGTGCGGACTGCGGACTGCGGACTGCGGACTGATCTCTGACCTTTTCTGTCCATACGCTAGTATTTATTTTAGTTTTCTAAAATGTTAGCAAGAATATTCGCAAATACGCAAGCATATTAATGAGAATAAAATAAAGAGCCACATAGATTTACTCGGAAAAAGTCAAAGAAAAAGTTAATCATAAAAAAAAATAATAATAAGATGATAATAATTTTAAATTCATTAAATTGATTTTAAAATAAAAAATAACTACCAACCTTTCTTTTTATAAAAAATCACTTTACATTTCCAATAATAGCATAAATTATAAATAACTAACATTATTTATTTTTTTAAGAAAATATAACCGAAAGTAATTCCAATCGAAAAACTCCCATATTTTACCACAAAAAATTCAAATAATAGCTAAACAATTTCATAATTTATATATCACAAAAGCACTATAAACATTTCTCTTCACAACTTTTTGTTTAATTCTAGTGAATATCAAACATTTTCGACCAATGATAACCAAAGAGCTCTCTCTAGTCTTTATTTTCAAATGAAAGTGATATTTTTTACTTTATCATTTAGGATTTAGAATTTTAGACTAAACAAAATCACCCATTAAGAGCTTTTTATGCTGTATTCGACAACCTTCATCTTTGAAATAGAAAATATTATTTAAATTTTATTCTTTCAAATTTCAAAACTAATTAACTCGCCTGACATGAGTCTTTAAACTGATTTCCAATTTACCACTCCTCTAGCTTAACATTATGGGTGTTTTTTTTGCTTGAAAGAGCTCATCATTTTTTCCCCCTAGCCATGGGATTGTTTTGTAAGTTCAATGTTATAATAAAACTAAACATCCAATTATCATGTATTTGGTTGATGCATTTTTCTTCAAGACGCAGACGTAGAATGGACCATATCCTCTTTTTTTGGCCCTCTTAATACCTTATCTTACGTTAAGCCTACCCCAATGTCTGAAAAAGATTTCTTCATATTAAACTAAGCAAGACTCAATAAAAAAATCCAATGTTTATCATGATTGTAATGACACCACCTATAATAAATTATAATTTAGCTTTGTCATAGCATTCCACTAAGTGCACTCGTGAATGCTTTCTGCAAGTCTGTGTCAGCAGGTATACTTTATTTATGTCTTGGAAGTAATTTAAATTTAATTTAAAATATATATAAATTTGGTTTTAAGAAAAATAGTGTTTTAATTTTGAAAAAGTAATATTTTAACTTTGAAAATACGAGACTGAATTGATCTCATATAGACAATAGTTTAAATAAACAAGCACAACACTACATGTGACATACTGATCCCGAACGTTTAAATGCAACAATATAACAACGTCCTTGATTATATTTTTCACTTGTATTTCCTTACTCTACAACAGTACCAAAATTTTAATTTTGGAGAAAATAAGAATTTAATCTTTCAATTTATATATATTGGGATACTATGCAAGTATACATATCATTATCAAGTAATATAGGACTTCTTGTTTAAAACCTGAATATCGAACCAATGAAAATTTCACAATATGCACTATTAAACAACAAACTTTCTATTTCAAAAAGATAATAGCTTAAACTATAGATATTTTTACAGTATTTAAAATTCAATTTTTTTGGGTAATTTTGATATTTTGACAAAACAATAAAAACTTCTAAAGATAACTTGAGTTAATTTAAAAGAAAAGCATTTAATATAAAATGTCTTTCTCCTTATCATTAATCAGTAATAAGTATAGGAATTTTGTTGTGAAAGTATTCAAATTGTGTTGTGCCAAATAGGAGCAATATTACTCTTTACACTTACTAGAGATGCTATAAAGCACATTGGCTAATTTAAAGTTTGAAGAGTTCTTAAGACCGGCTCAGCAGGGAAGATACCAGCTCTCACTTAAGAGTTTCCTCAATTCCCTCCACCTGGGAGCTAACATCTCGTATCAGAACCTAAAATGATAAATTAAGTTGGGGGCTTTAGCCTGTCACTCTAAAGTCCTCTAACTCTACACCCTTCAAAGATTATTTCCATATATTTGCACTCAATCATATGAACTACATTCTCATTCATACAACCTTCTTTCCAATTGTTGACTGAGACAATACTAGCCCGGTTCTTACATGTTCTCACAACAAATTTTAACATCTAGATAGGCTAGATCAAGAATTAAATGAAGTACATGGAATTAAATCATCATAACTTCTTCCAACATTAAAGATTAATACTCTCCACAACTTCTATCTAACACTTTAATTATTTATCATTTTAAGGAAAAAGATAAAGAAACTACTCAGAATCCATGGAGAAAATAAAACCACACTTTAGTTTAAAAGTAGAAATTATTGTCAAACCAACAAGAAGTTTCGATTAAAACTAAAAGTAGTTTACAAAAATGATAAAAACTTATCTCAAATCCTCCACCAAACTCTAAAAGTTCCTTTGAATCTCTTCTCTTTTACAACACTCTTAACTCTCACAATAAAACTAAAAATAAAAAAGGATAAAGTAAATTTGTGGTGCCTAAAAATCTCTCCCAAAGAACTTCTTAGGACTCCCCCTTTTCAAGCACACTTCTAAAAGTCTCAACTTCTTTCTTTTATAAATTTCTAAGACGTGACTTGGTAGCTCTTCAAAATGTGTCCAAATTTGATGTATTCTCAAAGGGATGCCTCCTTTCATAAGTCTTTTAATCATATTTTTGTTTCTAGTGGTCATAACCACCTTTTTAGTCAATAGGTGCCTCAAATGTCCCTTCAAAATTTGACAAAATGAATTAAACCATCAAATAACTACCTCTAGCATTTAAGCTCGGGGCTTCTAACGCTTAGGCGTGGCCTTCTCTGTTTCACTGGAGCTTAAGCGTCGGATCAAGCGCTTAGGCGCCAAAACTCTTTTGTACCATTTTTTTTATTCCTGCTCCAAATTTGATCATTTTTCACTCCTTTTAGCATTTTTCACTTTTTTACTTGTACCTGAAAGGAAAACACACAAATACTTTCCATTAAAGTGCAATATGTCAAAAAAAGGCATAAAAATGTGTCTAAAATCACTATATATTTTAGGTGTATCACATACCTATCCCGAGGATTTGATCTCGTTGAAATATAGTTGTGTGAAATTTATAAAATTGACTCCACTTTATAATGGTGCCAAAAACTTGATGTGATATTTTATTAATAATAACTTTAAGCACTTAAGAATGAGATTCTACGCAAGTATACATATTGTTATCAAGTAACATAAGACTTTCTGTTTTAAGTCACAAATATCAATCTCACGGGGAAGATTTAAATTTGAAATGATAAATTAACTAGGAAATTCACATAAATCAAACGAAAATGTTGTCACTAATTTCGAATGTTTAAGATGCTAAAAAAACTAAGTTATTACCTACTAGCAAAACTAAAATGCAGAGTTTAAAATAATAACTACTAAACTTTGTTTACGTTATGAAGTTTTCTAATATGAAAAAGCATATTTCCCACTACAATGAGTTTTTGGTGAAATGAGATGAGATAAATGGTTTAAATATGTATTGTGCCAAATAGGAGCAATTTTAATTCTCTACCCGGATTCAGTGTTATAGAAAATCATTGGTTAATCTTAGGTTTAGTCCCTAAATCTGTGGCTATGCTAGGAGGATACTTGCTCCCACTCAAGAGCTCCCACTTCCCTTCCCCTGAAGGTTATATCTCTCTTTAATTTTTAAACACTAAGATCAAATTGGGGATTTTTAATGTCACCCTAAAAATATCTCCAATTCTACACCCAACAAAGTATATTTCTCTATTTATTTGCACTTAATTCCATGAACGAAACATTCCTTCATGGACTTAAATGTGATTCTCCAGAGCTTCCACTTCCCTTCCCCTGAAGGCTAACTCTCGCTTTAGTTTTTAAACACTAAGATCTAATTGGAGATTTTTAGTATGTCACCCTAAAAATAACTTCAATTCTACACCCAACAAAGTATATTTCCCTATTTATTTGCACTTAATTTCATGAACGAAACACTCCTTCATGGACTTAAATGTGATTCTCACTCTGTTGTAGAACTCATACTTCATTTCCCAGATCATATGTTTCAAAACATATTTTAACAATTCAATTGGTCAGATCGAAACATAAATTAAGAGTGGAGTTGAAAACCATCACAATTTATTTTAAATTTTTACATTGACACGTCCAAATTATCTCTTCATTTCATCATATCTCAGAGTAGGGAGAAAGATAAAGGAAACTACTTAGAATTCATGAAAAAGATACAACAAAACACAAATTTCATATATAAAAGAAATTTCATACAACAATAATAAACAAATTACACTTATCTGAAATTCTATTTTAAAGAAAATCTCTTATAACCTCTCTTAGGAAATGTAGGAAGCAGAAATCTCTCACTTCTCATCCTCTCCAACACTTCTTAGAGAAGAATTCACACTTAAACTAACCACAAAAACTCAAAACTATAAAAAAAATAACTAACTAATGGTGTGGAATGGCGTAGAATGTACGCATGTGAAGAGGAAAAATTGAGTTAGTGGAAGAACATGAAATGGTGCTAGGGGGGTTTCTGATCAAATTTCGGTACTAAATAGAGCCTAGGGTCGGTTCACCAATAGGTGCATCAAAAAAATCTTCAAAAAGTGTCCAAATTCACCGAATCTTCTAGAAACAGGGCCTACACTAGCACTGGTATCGTCGACGCCAGAGGCCATTTAATTTAATCTACCTTCTCTATCAAACGGCGTCGTCGGTGCCCAGTCTGGCACCGTCAGTATTGAACAATTTTTCAATTTCTCCATTTTGACTCCAAATTTCATCCTTTTTGCTTCCTTTTTCGCTCCAAGTCTTGAATATCAACAACCTGCAATAAAACATTAAAAATATCTTCCATTAAAGTGCAATATCACCAAAAATGACTATAAAATATGGGTCTAAAAATACATATATTTTTTTTGCATCAAAATCCCCCAAACATAAATTTTACTTTTCCTCAAGTAACTCCATTACTACATAAAATTATAATTCATGGTAAAGATTTTAACTTCTAGATTTCTATATCTTAGTTCACTAAATATGATAGCAACACTTACGAAAAATTCAAAATAACTCCAGTTAATACTAGAGGTATAAGAATATTTAGTAGTCATGTCTAAGATTTTTGATTCTATATTCTTTTCAGTGAAAATTGCAAATTTTTCATATCAAAGCTAGTGAGAGTATCCATATGAAAAAGAACTTCATGAAACTTTACTAATAAATATGCTAATACTGAAATATAAGTTTAGAAAATGTAGCCAAGCCTTCTTCTTTAAGTTGATTCAAGTGAAGCGAATTTTTAATTAGGCATCTCCTCAAGCTTCTCCTCACATCTTTCTTCTTTTCTTTTCTTTTCTTTTTCTTTTCAGGACCATTTTCAATCCATTTTCTTTTCTTTCTTTTCTTTCTTTTTCTTTTTCTTTTCAGGATCATTTTCAATCCTTTTTCTTTTCTTTTCTTTTCTTTTCCTTTTCTTATGTGAGGATTACTATATCTAGATAGCCTTTATGATTTTGAACTTCACTATCCTCTTATTCAAGTTAAAATTTTTTCAGATTTCTTCACTTTATCAATTTATATTAGCTTTAAAGATCTTTCATAAAGTTTTAATCTTTTCTTCTTACATGAATCTCTAACATTTTTTTAATACTTCAAAAATACAAATTCCTTTACTTAAAATAGAAAAACATAGTCTTATTCAATCATACCAAATATTTTAATCTCTAAGATTAACCTTTATTATTTAAAAATTTTTACTTAAATTTACTATATATTTAGAAACAAAAATATAGTTATCTAAAGTTACTCTCTAATACCAAAGGTCATGTTAAATTTTTAAAATATTTTGAAAATATAACTAATTGAGGACAAATAAAATTAAGTATCTTTTTCTTTTTTTTAAAAAAAAAAATTCCCCCCCCCCCCAAACTTAAATTTTTAATATATTTTAAATGAAAAACTTAAAAATAAAGGGTGAAAGAAAACATTTAATATATAAAGAAAAGGCATACCTGTTGAAGGTTCTAATTTGAAATTTCTCTGAAATATTGCAAGTGCTAATATGAAGAGCTACAAGACTTAAAACATTAAATAGCACATAATATATATAAAAATTTGCTGAGAAAGAGTTAACTACAAATACATCTAACAAAGTACTAAAAACTAATAACTTTCAGNCGAACTAATCTCATATAGACGATAGTTTAAATAAATAAGCACAACACTACAAGTGACATCCTGATTTAGAATGTTTAAATGCAACAATATAACAACTTCTTTGATTATATTTTTCACTTATATTTCCTTACTCTACAAATAGTACCAAAATTTTGATCCTCAAGAAAATAAGAATTTAATTTTTCAATTTATATATATTTGGATATTATGCAAGTATTTGAATTGTTACCAAGTAATTTAAGAATTTTTTATTAAGACCCGAATATCGAACCCACGGAAATTTCACAATATGCACTAGTAAACAACAAACTTACTATTTTAAACAGACAATTACTTAAACTATATATATTTTTACAGTAATTAAAATTCAAATCTTTTTGGTAATTTTGATATTTTGACAAAACAATAAAAACTTCTAAAAATAACTTGAGTTAATGTAATAGAAAAACACTTAATATGAAAAAATTTTCTTCTTATCATGAATCAATAATAAGTATAGGAATTATGTTGTGGAAGTATTCAAATTGTGTTGTGTCAAATAAGAGAAATATTATTATTTACCCTTACTAAATATGCTACAAAAAACATTGGCTAATTTAAATTTTGAATAATTTTAAAGACCGGCTAAGCAGCGAAGATATCAGCTCTCACTCTAAAGTTCCATCGATTCCTTCCATCTGGGGGCTAACATCTCGTATGAGAACCTAAAATAATAAACTAAGTTGGGGGCTTTAGTCTGTCACTCTAAAGTCCTATAACTCTACACCCTTCAAAGATTATTTCAATATTTATTTGCACTCAATCAAATGAGCTACATTCACATTCATACAACCTCATGTGATTCTTTCCAATTGTTGACTGAGACAATACCAGCCTGGTTCTTTTATGTTCTCTAAGCAAATTTTAACATTAATTGTTGACTAAGACAATACCAGCCCGGTTCTTACATGTTCTCACAACAAATTTTAACATTTAGGATAGGTCAGATCAAGAAGTAAATGAAGTATACAGAATTAAATCATCACAACTTCCAAGATTAAATATTAATACTCTCCACAACATCCATCCAAAACATTAATTAGTTATCATTTTAAGAAAAAAGATAAAGAAAACTACTCAGAATCCATGCAGAAAACAAAACCACACTTTAGTTTAAAAGTAGAAATCATTGTCAAACCAGCAAGAAGTCTCGATTAAAACCAAAAATAGTTTAAAAAAATAATAAAAATTTATCTCAAATCCTCCACCAAACTCTTGAAGTTCCTTTGAATCTCTTATCTTTTGCAACACTCTTAACTCTCACAATAAAACTAAAAACAATAAGGATAAAGTAAATTTGTGGTGTCTGAAATTCTCTCCAAAAGAACTTCTTAGGACTCCCCCTTTTCAAGCACACATTTAAAAGTCTCAACTTCCTTCTTTTATAAATTTCCAAGAGTTTCCTTGGTAACTCTTCAAAATGTGTCCAAGAGATGCCTCCTTTCACAATTCTTTTAATCATATTTTCGTTTCGAGTGGTCATAACCACCCTCTTTAGCCAATAGGTGCCTCAAATGTCCCTTCAAAATTCGGCAAAATGAATTAAACCATCAAATAACTGCCTCTGGCGCTTAGGCGTGGCTTTATCTGTTTCACCGGCGCTTAAGCGTCGGATCAAGCGCTTAAGCGCCAAAATACTTTTGCACCATTTTTGCATTTTTACTCTAAATTTGATCCTTTTTCACTACTTTTAGCATTTTTCACCTTTTTACTTGTACTTGAAAGGAAAACACACAAATACCTTTCATTAAAGTGTAATATCTCCAAAATAGGTATAAAAATGTGTCTAAAAACACTATATATTTTAGGTGTATCACATACTTATCCCGAGGAATTGATCTCAGTGAAATATAGTTGTGTAAAATTTATAAAACTGACTCCGCTTTATAACGATGCCAAAAACTTGATGTGATATTTTATTAATAATAACTTTAAGCACTTAAGACTGAGATTCTACGCAAGTATAAGTATCGTTATCGAGTAACATAAGACTTTTTGTTTAAGTCCCAAATATCAATCTCACGGGAAAAGTTTAAATTTGAAATGATAAATTAACTAGGATTTTCACAGAAATCAAACGAAATTACTGTCACTAATTTTGAATGTATAAGATGCTAACAAAACTAAATTATTACCTACTAGCAAAACTTAAATGCAGAGTTTAAAACAGTAACTACTAAACTATGTTTATATGAAAAAACATCTTTCCCACTATAATGAGTTTTTAGTGAAATGAGACGAGATAAATGGTTTAAATATGTATTGTGCCAAATAGGAGCAATTTTAATTCTCTACCAAGATTTAGTGTTATAGAAAATCATTGGCTAATATTAGGTTTAGTCCCTAAATTTGTGGTTAGGCTAGAAGGATACTGGCTCCCACTCCAAAGCTCCAACTCCCCTTCCCCTGAAGGCCTAGCTCTGAGCCCCTAACTTTTTCAAATTCTTAAATTTTTCCCTGATCTTCTATATGTGACAATGAGCTTTGTTTTATTCTATTTGTCTTTTCTTATGATGTACTTAAGTTTTTCTCATGTTAGATTTTCCTATGATTTGTGCACTTTATCATATTATGTTTATTGTACTAACCTTTTGCAACAGTAGTAGAGGCCCAGGTACGTGTTATTTTAGCTTGTTTCTTTTTTTTACACATTTTTATAGTACGCTTTAATTATTTGAATTTTACCTGCATACTTGTTAGACTTTTATGTTAGAGAATAGAAGTTTGGTTGTTAGGATGGATCATTATAACATATGAACAAAAACATCCTCTAATTTTATTAACAATAATAAAAACTAAAACATAAGATATAAAACCCTAAATCTGGAGCTACAGTCAGCGAGGAGCTTGGAGCATGCCACAAGTGGATTGAGCTCCACTTCAGAAAAGGATCAACATTCTATAGCAAGACAGATCTAATTCAGCTAAACTTTCATTAGTTAAAATAACATAATCCATAGGACTTCGAGGTAGTTCATCTTTAGGCTTTTGTACAACTATGTTGTGCAATATAAGCCCTAACTCTCTTTGGGTTCTTAGGTCATCGTTCGGTAAGATGTTAATCCTCTTATCTTTCAGGCCATTTGCATGATTAGATATCATACAAGTGTAAGCCATAAATAATAAAATTTGGTAGAATGAAATATCAAATATCATCATTTTTAAAATTGAAGCTGAACAGAAGGATAATTCACAAAGTCGCTGAGATTTTTTTATGATCAGTAACATCTCCTACATTTCACACCTTTAACTTCTGGAAATAATTGGTCCTACTTGTGTCATTCCCATTTAAATTTTTCATGTCCAATCTTGAAATGATAAACATTGAATTCTTGAAGACAAATATCTCTGATCAACATCGAGAGATTTCTTAAGTAACTTCGGTCATTTAAAATGTTATTAAATATAGAGGCTTACTTTTATAGGGAACTAAAGATCCCATGTAATATAAACCCCATCTAATCTTTATATTGGGTAGGGGAACTTATCGATAAATAAAAAAAAAGTTCACAGGCCAAACAGATATCATATATTCATTTAGTTTATTTAATTGAGCTTGTTATTTAGTAGTGTGCCTATTTTTTTAGATAAGTGCATTGTTTGTAGTGTTACACTCGGTTATTTAAACTTAAAAAATGTACGAGATCTTGTTAGTCTAATATTTTTAAATCTAAAGTACTGTCTTCCAATTAAAAATTATTTATTAAATTAAATAAAAAAAAATTTAGATTCTAATTCAACGACCAACAAAGGTATTTTGGAGGAGGCAACCCATAACTGCTAACAAAATATCTCCCAATCACTTTTGATTAATCAAACCACAAACCTCAATGACCCTGGGATGAAAGAACCATGTTATTTTGACAAGATCATTCCAAACATAAAAAATAAAACTTAAAATATTAAAAAAATATAATCAAGTAATAAGTCTTAAGAAACCTAAAATTTTCGTCCCAAAAATCCTGAAAAAGACTATAACATAAATGAAACCTTAAAGAACAAAGATCACTAACACAACTTTAACCTCACTAATTGGGTCTAAAAAAATCTCTTGGATGATGCAAGTCATTGTCACTGATAGGAATCTTCCAATCCGAGGAGGTTTGACCACCTCTCAAACTCATTAGACCAGAGAACGTGACAACCCCAGGATGATGAAAAGTAATGGGCATCTTGAATGGGTTGTCTCAAATAAAAAACAAACAAACAACTAAATGACCATACAAAAATATATTTTAAGCTAACTCTATTTTGCAGAGCTAGTGAAGACAAAAGGTGGATGTCATCCTATATTTACTTTGCATGTCATTAGGGTGCACTGACTTTGTGTTGCAAGAAATGACATTTAAAAGTTGAAGCAGATGTTGAACATCAATTAAACCATTGACAAGAGCACAAAACTGTAGGATACTTCTAGTTCTTAACATAACTCATCTGAGCCTTCAAGTATCTTCTACCCTCAATATAGGACTTTGATACTCCTTCCTTGAGAAAGATGACATTCAAACTGTCTGAGGATGAGTTACAACCTAACTGGGAGTTTTCTTAAGTATGCCTAGTTGCTTAATATGTGATTAACTACAAGGGCTTTCACTTATATGAAGAAGTGAATCCCAGAAAAATTACAATAACCTAAATCTTTGGTCATGTGTTTGCTTTTGCCAGATCTCTTTGTGAATAGCCTCCGAAGTGTCTTAAGCTGATCTTACCCCAAACCTTCACTTTGGAGCAATTACACAATGTACACCTCATAAAAGCTTCCCCATGTGTTTCTTTTTTTTCCTTTAATTGTATATCGTATCCCTCCAATTCGTTCTCTATTTAGATCATCCACACGATCATAGAAAGAGATTTATTTTGAGAGAGAAGCTAAAAGAGGAAAAATAAATTGGTGACTCTATACAACAACTGCAACAAAATGCCACGTGACATCCCAAACAACATGATCGGCAGGGCCATCAGACACATTGGTTAACATGCAAATCATTCATACATTCATGCACACTTATCACATTCTCCACATATTCTCATTTCTTTTCTCTTTAATTTTTAACATGAGCTTATTCATTAACACTTTAAAAGAAAGATACATAAACATAAACATGAACAAAACTATGTTAACTAACATTCAACCAAAATCTTGAAAATATTTCAATGGTTTTAAACATATAACATGGGTGAAAATAATGATTATTATTTTATATATATTTTTAGAACCTGAATCAATTTATTTATGACATAGTCCTTGGGATTTATTATTATACATATATACATATAAACATACATTCTTATCAGAGATACTTATACCCTTGTATATTCAAACATCCATTCGTATACACCACTAATCACACTTCACATACATATACATACATTAACACATATAATTATATATAAACATTAAGATTACATATAAACTTGAATAATCATTAACACATATACTTAAGCCTATTTTCTTTTCCCATTTATTGTTATTTTTATTTTTTATTACTTAAAGTTTTGGTTTGAAGAGGAGAAAGGACAGGGAGAGAGGGGAGGGAACAAAATGGGAGTTGATGTGGAGGTATTGGGAGTCATAGCTAGGTAGTGACAAGAGGAATTAGAGGGAAAAGAAGTTGGAGAAGAGTGAATAACTTTAATTAAGCCTGGTGTTGGCTTTTTAAAATAGAGGGTGTAGATTGGATGACATAGAGGAGAGCGAGAAGTAAAGGGCAGATGGGTGACGTGGAGTAATAAGAAGAAAGCACATGGATCAAGGAGATAGTAGATTTGATGAAGAAGTTGGAAAATGAATGAAGGGTCAGAATTAAGAGGATATGAATGGAATTTTTAAAAAAGAGTGGAGTATTTTAGTAATTTGGCTAGCGTAGATATGGTATTTATGGAAAAATATAAGTAAAGGTACTTTGAAATACGAAAATACAAGCATTCCAAGAGTTACAATTGTTTTAAAAAGGAGTTATCTAGCTCAAGATATAAGCATTCGAAGTAGCTAAGCGTTGGGGAGTTGAATACGAACTGGTTAGGAGTTAGTTATGGACAAAAATTAACTTAGACTCATTTTTGGAGAAATATCTAAGGAATTTAATGGTGTTCTAGATCAATTAAGCTACGTCAAAAGATATGATCGGTTAAAGTTGGCTCAAACCATTAGGAGAGAGAAAATGGTCAATTTTGAGAAAAAATGATTTAATTGATTTTATTGGTACAAATTGTGTTTTTTTAAATTTAGAAAAACTTTAATTGAAGTTCTAGTTTAATTTGAAGTTTTTTTAAGGTACTTATGTTCAAATCATCATTTTATTTTTGAAAATATCAATTGTCGCTCTCCTAATTATTGTCAACATAAAGAGCCTCCAAATGGAGATGAATTTAAGTGTAGAGAGACTCATACGAAATATTTTAATGATACATATGAAATGACTAAGTCTATTCTCAAAAACAATGATTTGTTGATAAATTTTCTATGGAATCATTTTTCATATAGTGAAATCCAAAGTGCCCAATTTTGCATAAAATTGTTGTTTAGTGACCAACAAACTAGTTGGTGTGGTTTTAAAATGTGATTATAAAGATCATGAAACTTACATAATATAATTTTGATCATCAGATTGACCTGTGAAAGAAAGTAATAAATTTACAGTTTACACATTAATCATCTTGCATGAAAATTTGACTTGAATAGTTTTTCATAAAAACAATTTCAAATGACCATTGAACTTATTTACATGGTATCTCTAAGTGATAATAGCCCTCAAGCATCTTTCAAAATGAAGACTTGAGTCCTACAATCATCTCGGGAGAGAAAACAATAATCTCATGTTTTAGTGATTAAAATTGTTTTTAAGGTTATCTCTGAGTTTGGCCAAAATTTATTGCGGTTAAAACTGTTTTGATTTCCTTTAATTTTATCAAGTTAAAAACTCAAATTTTTTAAGTTAGAGTTTTCTCAAGGGCAAGATCAAGTGAAGTCCAATTAAGCTTAAATTAAGAAAATAGAGTTGACCAATAAAATGAGATTAACACCAACATTGCAAATAATGCTTTCATAGCGTCCCCTCACCTTTCTGGCATTCCTCCTCAAATGAATCATGGAAACTAATCTCTTCAATAAGTGATACATTGGCCGCTCTACAAGCATGAGTCGAAAGTTCCTCTACTTTCAAATAATAAATTTATTAGCAACAATTATCAATTCGCTATACAAATTTTTTGAGTTTTTTTGTAAAAATATTTTAAAAATAATACCATTCATTTTGACATACACTAGTTTTGAGAAATGCAAATGATTTTTTGATACCTTATTTTTGGATTAATCGGTCTAATGGGGACTCGATTTAGCGTCTGATATAGTATGCTATAGTTGTCAAGTAGAAGCTTTAAATGTAGCCTCAATTAGGTCAAAAATTCTCGATGGAACTCTTACAATTTTATCCATCACAGGTGAAAATCATCAAGTAGATGCTCTGCCTATACAACTTAAGATGGGTCATACATCCTTAGTAGTTTCTTCTTTCAAATTTATTCCAATAATTGTTAACTTTATAGAGGATCATTAAATATAAAACCTAGGATAAGTATTGCATCCTTAATGAATTCTCCTTTCAACTCTATTCTAATACATGTTAATGTTGTCGTGCATCTCCAGGTATACAATTAAGACATGTATTACATCCTTCATGGATTGTAACTGACTTCTTTGACAACAAGCTGTAGTCATTGAGCAATATGTCCTGACCTAGAAACTTATGAAAAGTCAATCATTCTTAGCAATAACCTAGAAGTATGGTGACATTGACTTATATGTTCGACAAAAATATTATGTAACTACCCAAGATATGGGGCAACGATAAACCAAAAAAAAAGTTGAAAGCAGCATTAGAAGCAGCATTAATTTTTTTTCTGCATCATGAATAATAAATACCTACAGAAAAAATCTCTATCATTTTATGTAAATGTCATATTAAGTAATTGAAAGGCTTTAATTATCAAAAAAAAAAACTTTTACAAAAGCTATAATAAGTTGGCAAAAAAAAGACACTAATTGACTACAACATCCTTCTCATCATTAAGGGGTTCACAACTTCATGTTCTATTCATCAAGAGGCAACATCCTTATTTGACAAGCTTGCAAAGTCCCCACATTTTGATAGATGAATTACTTGCCTTCTTGTGCTTGCCCAAATGATGGTTGATCTTCTTAAGCTCAATCATCCATGTAATCAAAGATAGAACTGGCTCATTTTTAGAGGGTTTCAATATCACATTCTCAAAATTATAGTACTTCCACAGACTTTTGAGGGTACAACATTCTTTTGATGTTGGTGTCTCAAAGCATAAAAGCATACTTTAGAAAGTGCAATGGCAACCCAAAAATTCACCTCTGAAAGGTGTGATAGTAATGGAGGAAATCTCCTCTAAAAGTGTTAACGTAATGTAAAAAATTACCTCCAAAAGTTTGATAGCAACACAAAAATCTCTTTCATAATGTGTAATAATAATGCAAAAAAACTTCCTGATAAGGTACAATAAATGCTCAAAATATTTCATCTGAATAACACAAAAAAATTACTAAAATCCCACCTAAATAGCACACAAAAATACATAAAATCTCCTCCAAAAAATGTGCCAGCAATGTGAAAAATCTCCTCCACAAAGCATGAAAGTAGTGTGGAAAATCTTCTTTGAAAACTGTAAAAAATAGAGCTAAAATCTCCTACAAAAAGCACAACAGCAATGCAAAAAAAAAACTTCTTTGAAAAGAGCAATAGCAACATTGAAAATCACATCTATAAAATGCAACAACAACACAAAAATGGAGCTCTGTTGATTACACAAACAAACAAAAAAACTCTAGTTAGCAGGCAAAGGGAACTACATTGATTGCATGATAACAGTTAGTGAGACTCCATCATTTTGTCCTCTTTTTTGTCTATTTATTGGCTAAAAATAGCAAAAAATAAATAAAAACCTAAAATTTTTTCAATTTTGATTTTGCTCACATATCCCTATATGAGCCATTCATTTCATGACAACAAATAGTTGTCACATGTGATTCATATGCTTTCATGCCTGAAACCCACTTGGACTACCATCTAATCAAACTTGATCAACATTCGGACTGCACTACTACACGGATCTTTGTAATCTTGTACAGATGACACTATGTGTTCCATGCAAGGCACCATGTAATCCATGACCCAGATTTCCGACTTGAACTTTTCCACTACATCAGAACAACTAGCACAACTGACTTGACCAGCTTAGCTCGACCCGCATGACTTTTAGTAAGCCATCCCGGCAGCCCAAGCATCAGACTATCATTAGCAATCAACAAAAGTAATTGCATATATGGAGGCTAAAAAAAGCAACTTTAGGAATGATGAACCATGCACACGCCAACCAAACTGTGCTATGTTTTTAGATATACTCTTATATTTTAATAAAGGGAGAAGATCCAAATTTTGTGTACTTTTACATGACTAAACTAACCTCGCTCAAAAATATAGGGCAACTGATATGTAATAAAAAATATTTGTTAATTGGCATAAATATAGAGGGTGTAGGCATGAACATTAAAATATTATTTGGGTGAGTAATATTCAAGCTCAAATTAATAAACATTTAGAACTCCGATTTTAGAAAACTTTTAATGAAATTGATAGGTACGATGACCCAAACACAATAACACTAAAGTTAGTCCAATTCAGGTCAAATTGCACCTAGATTGGTTTGTTAAAAAATTGTAGAAGCTTTTTCTACCCATTTGAGAGCTTAAATTGATTCAAAATCTAACATCCTTATAGTCAAATCAAGCATCTCGATGAGATGAATTTAATGAACCAAGATCACTACATTCTAATACCGTTAATGCACTCAAATGTTAATAGAATGTCTTTCAATTAAGAATATCTATTTAGGTTGTTTTCGGCGATTATTTCGGGTTGGTTTGTGGGGTTTCCCGTAAGAAGTTTTCGGTCACCGGAATTGAAATCCCGTCGCCCGCTTCGCAAGGAAGTTGAAGTATGAAATCAAACTGACCACATATTTTTCATAGTTTAAAATGAAAGAGCATTATACCTCAAATCCTGTATCTATCCCGAAGAATAAAAACAAGAATTAAGGATGAGGCTCGTTCAAATAAACTAAGGAAAGTATGACGTTCGTTTGGTCTGTGAAACCTTTGTATTTGCCGACAAGTTTCCCTATTTAATATAAAGGATTAAATAGAGTTTATATTAAGCTGGGTTCGGACATGCTTCCTATAAGGGCAAGCCCCTATAGTTAATTACATCTTAAATGACCAAAGTCACCTAAGAAAACTTTCGATAAAAATCAAGAAATATTATCTTCAAGGAA
>JXCR01146055.1:14227-59593 GCA_002079205.1 Phalaenopsis hybrid cultivar
AAGGTCACTAAAATGAGAAAAATAAAAATACAATGAGAAAACATAGAGAATAACACAAGATTGTTTACTTAGGTTTACTATGATCCACCTAAATTTTTACTAACTCAAATACAAATTAAAATATGAACATTCCTTCTGTTTTTATCTAGTTAATATTATTTTATCCCCCTCTTGATTTGAATATGCTCATTAGAGGTATTGAAAAGAATGTCTCTTCCTACTTAAAACAAAATTATTGATCATCATGCCTAATGAAAATTATTGATTTTACTTTAATAAAGCCTAGATTAATTTTCAATTGTCACATTTGGCTCCTCAATGATTGTTGTTGAGCACCCAAAAGATAATTTTTCGTATAATATTAGCCCAAATGATTGCAAATGTCTAGTCAATCCACTAACCACTTCCTCAACCTATGCCTCTACACTTTGATAGACTGAATAGATAATGTAATGTCATGTAACTAATGATTTCTTCATCTTTTATAAAGCAACATAGGTTGATAGGTATGAAATTATATTCGTGAATATAATCTAAATTTTTAAGCTAACCAATCTACAAATCAAAAACACGTTTGCTCTCAATTTGATACATCCCAAAAGAATTATTTTAATCAACCACAAATCTCAATACACATTAGAACTGAGAACTTGAATGATCAAATTTGGCAATGCCCAAGTGTATCGGTGAGACAAATCAAATGACATAAAAAGATAATTCGATTTGAGTCCTAGTGAGCTCAGATCATGCATTTAAAGCATTACGAGAAATTTTGATACATAATTCTAAGGTCCAAAAACTCCAAATATGATAATTTTATAGTCAAATAGTGTCCATGAGAGGAATCCAATGAGCATAAAATCTCCTTGCTCTGACATTGTTAAGAAATTTAAATAATTAAAAGGTTACATTTGATCAAGTGATTCACTTTGGGTCGTCTGATGGAGTCGTTCAGTTTTATGCAATATTGTATAGAGGATGCCACTCTCAAAATTTATAAATTGAGCTCCACTCTTTCCATGAGTGGGGCTTGACTTGGAGGATGACATGCCTAAAAATGTGCTACTTATATATATATATATATATATATATATATATATATATATTTAAAAAAGGAGACAGTGGCTCCTACTTCATTAAATAGAAAAAAAAAGAGAGTACAAGAGAAGAGAGCACAAGAGTCCCTTCCCAAATATTTAAACAGGAAAAACTCTAATGAAAGGAAGAGCTACAAGGTCTCCTCTCAACAATAGATCTAAGTGGGGGGTAGGAGAAATGCCTACCCCAAGGAGCTCAGAATGAAGGCCTACATTAGCTAGCCAATGGGCAGGCCTATTACCTTCTCTCAATTTATGGGAGTATGAGGAGCTAATACCCTCTCCAAAGGATTGAATATTGCTGATCCAATGCATCAGGTACCATGGAGTAGGTATCCTCCCTTCAATGATATCAATTAGGACCCTGGAATCTGATTCTAAGATTATTGAGGTGAAACCACACTTATGGGCCATATACATAGCCCAAAAAATAGTCAATGTTTTAGCCTCCAGAGGATCCTTAACTCTAATAGGAGAATTGAAGTAGAGTAAACACTTCCCATTATTACTTCTGAACACCCCTCCAATACCAGCATAAGGATTAGAAAAACTACCATCAGTGTAAACTTCAATTCCACCCTTTGGGAGAGGAACCCAATGGATAAGTGCATATTTGATTTTTCTGGGAAGACTGTGGGATGTACTGTTAAGGATTTCAGGAAGCTTCCCATGACACTATAATTTCTGCAGGTAGCTGATGCAGTTGGTAGCAATGGTGGCAGCTGCCACCCATGTATCTTCATATTTAAGCTTATTCTTAGCCATCAATATGAACCAAGCTGTGATACAAGGAATAGGGGGTAAGTCCTGGGCCCGCCAATCCTTTCAGCTGAGGGAGAAATCACTCCAGGACAGTTGAACAATATCTAACTTCAGTTTGGGAATTAAACAATTCCAAACTTGTTGAACTGTGGAACATTGAAAAAATAAATGCTAAATAGTTTCCTCTTGGGATTTACATAACCCACATCTAGAGGGACCTCTCAAATCTTTTAACTTCAATATATCATATGTGGGCAGAAAGCCATGGAGTAATCTCCAAGAGAAAAATGACATGGAAGGGGATAGGAATTTATTCCACACACATTTGCTCCAAATGACTCTTTGTTGAGGAAAACAGAAGTTAGCTATGGCCGAAGATAAAGACTGGGACACCTTATTTTTCACAATCAGTTTATCTTTACTTTCACTATCAATGCTCCTTTTCATTACTTTCTGTAAAGTTCTATTATCCATTATATTCTTTAAAGCTTGCTGATTGCAATCACCATTGAGCCATAACTCAGCCACCTGAGTTGCAGGATTAAAATGAGAATTAGATGATGGGTTGATTAAACCCTCACCAGTCCAATTATCCAACCAAATAATAAGCTTGCCCTCTCCAACTTTCCAAATAAATAGGTTTTCAGCCTGTGACCTTATTTTCAGCATATTGGTCCAGGCCCTGGAATCCCCAAGTCTTTTAGTGACAAGGGAAGGGTGCATCTCTCTACAGTATTTGTCCTTCAAAAATTTAGCCCAAAGAGAACTTTGAGCTCTGAACATCAACCAAATCTTACATAAATTAATTTGAGAGATTTTTTTGATACTTTTGAAACCCAGCCCACCAGCACTAGTACTTCCACACAGTTTATGCCAACTGGTCCAATGCATTTGTTTCCTCTGACCTACCCATAGGAATCTATTAAACATTCTTTCGAGAGTTAACTGTGTTGATTGCTTCATTACAGAGACCTGGTAGATATAGGATGGAAGAGCTGTCAAGACACTTTTAAGAAGGGTAACTCTACCCCCATTCGAAAGGAATGAGTTTGCCCAACATTTCAGTTTATCCTGAATTTTGGTGAAACATTCATCAAATTGAACTTGCCTTATTTTCCCCTTCAATAGGAAAGTACCCAGGTATTTTAAAGGCAGAGAGCTGGACCTGAAGCCACTAAGGTCAGCAATCCAATGCTTAATTTCAGGTTTAACTTTTTTGCTAAACACCAATAGGCATTTCTTAGCATGGAATTGCATACCAGAACATTCCTGAAACTTCTCCATGCATTGAAGAACCAATTTAACAGCTGGTTTGGTTGCTTGGGAAAAAATAATAACATCATCAACAAATGCTAAATGATTCACAGCAATGTTAGATCTATGACTGTAGAGTGTAAGAGGGGATGAAACCATAAGCTGATTCAATAGTTTAGACAAGTAATCAAAAGCAATGATGAAGATAGTAGGAGATAGTGGGTCACCTTGCTTGATTCCTCTAGATGAGGTGAAGAAACCATGAGATTTACCATTAATAAACACTGATTGAGAGTTGTTTCTTAGTCATCTATGTATCAACAAGATAAATTGTTCAATAAATCCCTTAACATGCAGCACTTCCTTAATGAACTCCCAGTTGATGGTATCATAAGCCTTTCTAATATCCAATTTAAGTATTAGGTTCCCACCTTTGCAATGCTTATCCAGGTCCAACACTAATTCTTGGGCCAGCAGAACATTCTCTACTATGCTTCTCCCTTTAATAAAAGCTGACTGGTTCTCACAAATGAGCTTGGGAAGGAGAGGTTGGAGTCTATTGGAGATCACCTTACTAATAATTTTAGAGAGCACATTTGTAAGGTTAATAGGCCTGAAAAGATCCCAAGAGAGAGCAAAAGAAGTTTTGGGAATTAGAGTTATAGTGCAGCATTTAAAATAGTTGTGAAGATCCAAACCTCTGAAGAAACCTTGGACAGCCTTAATAATGTCATCTTTAATGATCCTCCATGATTTCTTATAGAAGTCAGCTGAAAATCCATCAGGACCAGCTACTTTGGAGCTATCAATGGAAGCCAAAGCAGACCGGATTTCCTCTTCCCCAGGAATAGATGCCAGATCCAGTCCCCTAGTGTAGTTCTCATCCCTGCAAAACAAATCCTGCTGGATGGGGGGCCTACAAACAGAAGGTTGGTTAAAGAGTGTTTGGTAGTAGTTAACAGCACTAACAGCAATCAGGTCTTCTGAATGGAGCCACTGGCCATCAGTATCCTTAATCTTATGTATTGTGTTGCACTTTCTTCGAAAATTGATACAAGCATGAAAATATTTTGAGTTTCTATCCCCTTCACAGAATCTGGTCTTAGCAGCCTTTTGGGCAAAGAATTCCTCCTGCATACAGATGGCATTCATCAAATTTTCATTAGCTATCAATAAATCCTTCTCCACATCAGGGTTTATATCTAATTCAGCTTCCAAATTAGCAACTTGCTTTTCAGCCTCCACTACTTTTAAATTGATGTCTCCCACTATTTTCCAATTCCAGTTAGATAAATGCCTACCTAACTTCTTTTGCAGTTGCCATAACTTAATCAGAGGGTTGGAATGATGACAGTCCCTCCAAACCAATGAGACCTGATTAAGGAAGTCTATGTGGGAAGACCACATGTTGAGGTATCTAAAACTTGGCTTGTGCTTAGCATTAGATGTAGAAATTTTCAGAAGCAGTGGTATATGATCTGATCCTGTCATGCTGAGATGCTGCACAGAAGTTTGAATGAACTCACTAAGCCAAATAGAATTCACAAAAATTCTATCTAACCTTTCCCAAAGGTGACCCCTCCTCCAGGTAAACCTTGGACCAGAAAAACCAAGGTCATACAGACCAGCCAGGTTGCTTTGATCATTGAAGTAGTTCATCTTGTTAAGGTCAGGGGGGTTACCACCCAACTTTTCAGAAGGTACAGAAATGCAATTAAAGTTTCCACCAACCATCCAAAAAGAGTTACAAGAGCTGCTAATGGCTATTATACTATCCCAAAGCTCCTTTCTTGCACTAGGAGAACACCCAACATAAACAAAAGTAGCCAGACCGACCTGACTCCCAACTCGAAGCTTGATATGGAGAAATTGTTGGTGATCCCACAGTATGCTGCAAGACACCTCCTTCCTATGTAACACCCAAATCTTGTTATTCAAATTAGAGAGATATAAAAAGCCAGGGAATTTGTTTATAATTCTCTGAGAATTTTTAGAGACCATAGGCTCCAAAATAGCCATCAACCAAAATTTATACATCCTATTCAAGCCCACAAGTCCGTTAAGGGATTTAGAAAGTGCCAATCCCCTAACATTCCAACAAAGAATATTCATCATCCAATAGATACTGATTTACCCCTCCTTCTGGCTTTAGTCATATCCTCCAGAGCTTTTTTATGGGATTTTCTATCTCTGAGAGTGTAACTTCCCCCCTTTTCAGTATTCAAAACTCGGAAGCCCTTTTTATTTTTCCTTAATTTTTGGACAAGACATTCATCCTCCAGGGATGTCTGCAGCCCCTCAATTATTGTTGTGTCAATATGTTGATCCCCCAAGACAACCTCATCCCCTACCTCCTGATTAGTATCCCCCACAGGATTATCTAGAACATTATCAGTTTCAGCACAAGTCTAATCAGTGTTTAGTACTTCAGTGATTGTCTGGTTATAACAAGGAGGGTCTGCTTCTAAAAAGGCATTTGCTTTGGCATTAACATCCAGCTGGTCATCAGTTTCTACTTGGGCAAGGTTGGTGCCCTGATGACCAACACCCACGCTGCCCTTGGTAACAACATGATTTACTGGATTAGCATTATCCTCATTTCTCAAGTGCCCATCTTCAACAGAGAAATGATCAACCTCCTTAGAAGTCCCACCAGTAGATCTTCTAAGGTGGGGGTGGATTTTATAACATTTGCTATCAGTATGCCCAAACATGCTGCAATGGAAACAATAGTATGGCTTCTGTTCAACAACTATCTTTTGCCAATAGCCATTATGCTCAGTCCCCAACCATATTTCCTCCATAGCAGGAAGGGTGATGTCCCTTTCTACTAATATTCTGGCGATTGAAGGTCTGGAAAGACTGTAAGTAGGGACATCCAACTTCAAAGGTTTCCCCAGTGCTTGGCCAATATTAAACAGAACTTTATGATTAAAGAAGTGAAGCTTTAACCCTGGAAGTTTGAACCAAATAGGAACTACAGGCAGCTCCTTGCTCGAGTCAAACTCAGTGGACCATTTCAAGATCTTCATAGTAATGCCATCAATCTATAAAATCTGTTTGGAGAATACTCTAGCATAATCATCTTCTCTTGACAGTTTAATAAGGATGTGCCTGCCATCAATGAGACCCACCCTCCAAGCACCTTTGAGTTTAATGCCATCAAAGAATTTTCTTATGGCTTCCATTTTCAGATGTCCCAGCTGGAAGTTGCCTATAAGAGTAAATTTACAGACCTCAGTCAGGTTCTGAATCTCTAAATCATTATAAATGATAGCCACTTTCTGATTCTTCCTACTCAGAGGTTTTATAAATGGGTCAGTCGCCTCATGATAGCTCTGGGGGAAAACAAGGTCATCAAAATATTTAACAGTAGCTGCTCCTTTACCCACAACATCAGCAAAAGTGGCCTTAGCCCATTGGACATTGGTAGATAAATCCATATTGTTAAGCTCAGCCATACCAATGCAGCCTCAATAGAACAGTAACAGATTCAAAAAAAGGTTTCCCGGGAAGCAAAAAAACCAGAAAACTAACCAAGTAAACGCCCAAGAAGAAAGAACAGCCACTAGAAGAAGAGAAAGAGCCAGTAGCAACCAAAAAACTCAGGGAATCCATGGAAACCCTAGCAGAGCAAACTCAAAGCCATCCGCACCAAACTCCATTTATATATATATATATATATATATTATGCTCGTTTTTAATAATATTGCACTTTAATAGATTGGATTTTGCTTGTTTTTTATTACATGTACAAGAGATAGAGTTTTGGAGAAAATTGAACAAAAACGGAGCAAAATGAGATCAAATGGAGCAAAGGAGAACAAAGTGAACTAGCACCTAGGTGTCATACCCGTACGTGAAAACAGAGAGCTTTCCTACATGAAGAAAGAAGACTCCTAAAAGAGGCAGAAAACTTACCCCAATTTTTGAAGGGAAAATCTACGACCCTTACATGAGAGATACTTCATATAGTTTGTCTGCCAGAGAGAATGAGTCTGAGTCTGCTACAAAGTCGACGTTACCAGTAATTATCGATGAGCTTTTTGTGGGTTGCCCGCCGTGCAATACTGAGATCCCCAGACAGATACCTGACAACATGAGAATTTGTGGAATGCCCAGAACGTAACGTCCTCCACTTGGAGCGTTACAGCACTTTGGAGGAGTACACATCTAACGACAGTGGATTTCACACTACCGGACACTCAATTGAAGAATCATACATTCCATTGGAAACAGAGATAGCACAGGCATGGATTCCTGTGGATATTGAAATGAGGGAGCAGCCCCGATAGTCGCAGATGCTTACCATGGCAGAATTTTATAAAATGAGCAAAGAAAGAAGAGAGAGTTTGAATTCTACGAAGAAGTTCAGAGAAAATTTGTCAATATACTGGAAGGTATGGAACGATACACTAGAGTCTTTTCTGAAAGAGAAGAAAGAAATATTCTAGACAGCGTTTTCGACATGAGAGATAGAGGTCAAGCCGGTCTTCTGATGGAGTGAACCTATTCAAAGCCACAAAAGTTGATGCATGGAAAAAGTAGGATAACCATTCAATGTGGCTGTTGCTACAATTTTACCAAGGATAGGTAGGGGAACCCCCCGGGAATCTTAAGTCATTACGAGTGACAGCAACTTTATATATGCTTAAAAATACAAGAATTTGATACTGCTGCTAGAAGATTTAAATCCCCGGCAACGACGCCAAAAACTTGACAATGGTTATAGATTTGATAAAGATGTGTATAAAATATTCAATAATTGCAAAATCACATTTATCAACGCAAGTATATGTATCGCTCAAGTAATACATGACTCTAATGGAGTCCTGGATATCGATCCCACAGGGAGTAATATTAGAGGCTACGAACTAAGATTTAAAAAATCAATACTTAATCACAACAATATAGTTCAAATTGCATATTTGTCACTAATAGGCAATTGAAATAAAAATGTAATTTTAATAAACTCTTAATTAACTAATTCTACTAATAAAGTTTCTAATGTGAAGTTCAATATATAAGAAAACATCATTCTCCTTGTCAAGAAATATAAGTGAATGGATAAATTGAATTAGTTTAAATTGTATTGTGCCAAATAGGAGCATACCTATTCTTTACCCTTTGGACCAGGGATAAAGAACATTGACTGATCCTATGCTTTGTTACTGACTCTGCGACTAGGCTGGGAGGATACTGGCTCTCACTTCTGAGCTCCCAAGTTCCTCTCCACCGAGGGCTAACATCTACACTGCATCACCCAAACAATAGGACCGAATTGAGGATTTTAGTCTATCACTCTAAAACCTCCAATTCTACGCCCGATAATTTTTATTTCCCTATTTATTTGCACACAACTTTCAAGGACTTTGACCTCCCAAAATTTTTGATGTAATCATCACTTTAGTTGTAAAACTCAACATATTTTAACAAATCAATTGGCCAGATTGAAAGTAAATTAAGATTGAAGTGAAAAGATCATCACAACTTCTTTAACATTCTCATGACACAACCAATTCAAATCATCATTTCACAAAATCTCAAGACAATGAGAAAGACAGAGAAAATTACTCAGAACTCATGGAGAAGATACGACAAAACTTGGAATTTATATCAAAAAGTAAATTCATACAAATTTCAATAAGTAAATACAACTTATCTCTAATTCCTCCCCAAGAAAACTCCTCAAAGTTTCTTTGAATCTCTTCCTTTATTTACAGCACACAGACTTCTCCTTTGAAGCAGCAAGGAGGAAGAAATCTCTCACTTTCCTTCCACTCTTACAATCTCTCAAAGAATTCCTCACATTACTAACCACTCTCTACACTCTAATGGGCACCACAAACAACAAAGACTTCACGGACACCCCGTGGACACCCCTTGGAAACCCCTTGGACACCACCTTTTTGGCCTCCAAATTATTTCTTTTAAAGTTGTAGAAGATTTTTTAAGAGTTACCCAAGCGTCCCTTCAAAAATCATCCACATTCAATGCATATGTTGAAAGAACTGACGTTCTCACCGTTGGCGGCCTCGATGGCGCCGTCGGCGGCCTTGTAGAACATTTAAATCTAGACTCTCGGGAAAACCTGCCGTCGGCGGCATCGAGCCCTGACAGCGACTTTATATATGCTTAAAAATACAATTATTTAATACTGCTGCTAAAAGATTTAATTCCTCAGCAACGGCACCAAAAACTTAACAACGGTTATGATTCGATAAAGATGTATATATACAATATTCAATAATGGTAAAGTCACACTTATCAACGCAAGTATACGTATCGCTCAAGTAATATAGGGCTCTAATGGAGTCTTAGATATCGATCCAACAGGGAGTAATGTTAGAACTATGAACTAAAATTTTAGAAAATTAATACTTAATCACAATAATATAATTCAAATTGCTTATCTGTCATAAATAAGCAATTGAAATAAATATGCAATTTTAATAACTCTTAAGTAACTAATTATACTAATAAAGTTTTTAATGTGATATTCAATATATAAGAAAGCATCCTTCTCCTTGTCAAGGAGATTATAGAGGGTTTAGGATAATTTTAATAACTAATAAATAACTAATGATATAAAGTAGGGTTTACTAACTAATAAATAACTAATGATATAAAGTAGGGTTTAATTGTGATATTCAATATATAAGAAAACATCCTTCTCCTTGTCAAGTATAGTGAAATGATCTAATGTGAGTTCAATACGAAAAAACATCATTCTCCTTGTCAAGAAATTATAGCTAATGAGGTTTTTAATGTGATATTCAATATATAAGAAAGCATCTTTCTCCTTGTCAAGAAATTATAGTGAAGTTCAAATGTGATATTCAATATATAAGAAAACATCATTCTCCTTGTCAAGAAATTATAGTGAATGGAGGTTTAATTTGTGATATTCAATATCTAAGAAAGCATCCTTCTCCTTGTCAAGAAATTATATTGAATGGATTGAGGTTTTTAATGTGATATTCAATATATAAGAAAACATCCTTCTCCTTGTCAAGAAATTATAGTGAATGGACTGTGATATTCAATATATAAGAAATCATCCTTCTCCTTGTCAAGAAATTATAGTGAATGGATAAGTGAATTAGTTCAAATGTATATTGTGTCAAATAGGAGCATACCTATTCTTTACCCTTGGGTCCAGGCATAAAGAACATTGCCAAATAGGAGCATACCTATTCTTTACCCTTTTGTCCAGACATAAAGAACATTGAGAATCATTCTCCTTGTCAAGAAATTATAGTGAATGGATAAAGTGAATCAGTTCAAATTATATTGCGCCAAATAGGAGCATACCTATTCTTTACCCTTTGGTCCGGGCATAAAAAACATTGACTAATCATTTGGTCCAGGCATAAAGAACATTGACTAATCCTATGCTTGGTTACTGATTCTGCGGCTAAATATTCTTTACCCTTTGGTCCAAGCATAAAGAACATTGACTAATCCTATCAATATTGTTTACCCTTTGGTCTAGGCATAAAGATTATTGACTAATCCTATGCTTGTTTACTAAATCTGCGGCTAGGCTGAGAGGATACTAGCTCTCACTTCAGAGCTCCCATGTTCCCTTCGCCTGAGGGCTAACATCTACACTTCAGTACCCAAACGATAGGACCAAATTGGGGATTTTAGTCTAATTATACGCCTGATAATTTTATTTCCCTATTTATTTGCACCCAACTTCCAAGGGCTTTGACCTCTTTGAGTCTTGGATGTATTCTTCACTTTAGTTGTAAAACTCAATATATTTTAATAAATCAATTGGCTAGATTGAAAGTAAATTAAGATCGAAGTGAAAAGATCATCACAACTTCTTTAACATTTTCATGGCTCAACTAATTCAAATCACCATTTCACAAATATCAAGATAAGGAGAAAGACAGAGAAAACTACTCATAACTTATGGGAAAAGCACAACAAAACTCGAAATTCATATATAAAAATAAAGTCGTACAAACTACAACAAGTAAATAAGATTTATCTCTAACTTCTCCCCAAGCAAACTCCTTGAAGTTCTTTTTAATGTATCTAACAGTCTTTGCTCTTGCAAATCATCTAATTCTGAAGATATAATAACATGTAGTGTAGATGAGTCTCCCAGAAACACATACTTCAAGTGTTTAGGCAATATTTTCAACTCAAGTTCAGGAGGTTTTATAATTGACGGAACTAGATTCTTATCAGCATTTTCTGTAATATCCAGCATCTCAAAACCTGAACATAATGTAATTCTTCATTCTCTATTTCGTCTAAAATAACTTCATCACTATCTTTAAATTGTTCTTTCTCTTCAAAATGTTCTTTAAAATGCTCGTTCAATAGATATTCACTAATTTCAATGCAAAAACATTCATTATCTCCTTCAATAACATGGTATTTCATAGATTTTGCGATGTTAAAAGTTACTTCTTGATCGTTAACTCTCATAGTCAATTCTTCTTTTTGAACAACTATCATAGCTTTACTAGTAGCTAAAAATGGTCTCCTTAAAATGATAGGTATTTCTTTATCTTCCTCCATATCTAAAACAATGAAATCCACAGGAAAGATAAATTTATCAGCTTTTACTAACACATCTTCTATAACTCCCTTAGGATATGTAACTAAACGATCCGTTAACTGAAGAGTTACAGAAGTAGGTGAGACTTCTCCTAATCCTAATCTTTTGAAAATTGATATAGGCATAAGATTAATGCTGGCTCCCAAATCACATAAAGCTCTTCCATAAAATTTTTCATCGATATGTAAGATTAATGCTGGCTCCCAAATCACATAAAGCTCTTCCATAAAATTTTTCACCGATAGCAAAGAGTTACAGAAGTAGGTGAGACTTCTCCTAATCCTAGTCTTTTGAAAATTGATAGAGGCAGCGCTAACTAACGAGTTACAGAAGTAGGTGAGACTTCTTCTAATCCTAATCTTTTGAAAATTGATAGAGGCATAAAATTAATGTTGGCTCCCAAATCACATAAAGCTCTTCCATAAAATTTTTCACCAATAACACACGGTAAAGTGAAACTACCAGGATGTTTTAATTTTTCAGAAAGTTTTTTCTGAATAATTGCACTACACTCTTTGCTAAGTGCAAAAGTTTCATTATCAGTTAACTTCCTTTTCTTATTCAGAATATCTTTCATGAATTTCACATAATTGAGCATTTGCTCTAAAGCTTCTACGAAGGGAATATTTACCGTTAATTTCTTAAGAATTTCTAAATCATTTGCTCTAAAGCTTCTACGAAGGGAATATTTACCGTTAACTTCTTAAGAATTTCTAAAAAGAAAATTATTTATTCTATTTGTGTTGCTTCAATCTTTGAGGAAACAGTGGTGGAGGTTTCTCCTCAAAATATCTTTCATAAATTTCACATAATTAGGCATTTGCTCTAAAGCTTCTACGAAGGGAATATCAGTATATCTTTCATAAATTTCACATAATTGGGCATTTGCTCTAAAGCTTCTACGAAGGGAATATTTACTGTTAACTTCTTAAGAATTTTTAAAAATTTGGAAAATTGTTTATTCTGTTTGTGTTGCTTCAGTCTTTGAGGAAACGGTGGTCGAGGTTTCTCCACAGTAATTTTGATTGGTGTAAGTGGATATTCTAATTCTGGGAATTCATGATCCTTTTATTTTTTTCGTATCCACTTTCTCTTTTTCAGTTTTTGTTTCTTTCTGTACCCTTATTTCCAATTCTTTTCCACTTCATATTTGTATCGCTTTTATTTGTTCTTTTCCTTGATCTTTAGGATTTGGTTTCACAGTATTAGGAAAAGTTCCTAATGTTTGGTTACTAAGCGCAGTAGCGATATGCCTTAATTGATTTTCAATATTCTTAATAGCAGTTGCTTGATTTTATAATTGATTTCGTTGAATTTGTAATTGATTTCCTTTATTCTACAATTATTGACCCATGTTTAATATCATCTCTTCCATAGACAACTTCTTTTCCTTAATTTGAGTGTTATTGTTNACCACTATTTTCTTTTGAATTTTCTTAGCTTAAACAGGTTGTTAAACCTATTAAACCGAGGAAATTTCATTAGCAACTGTGGGTTACTTTATCTGAGGGAATCCCGTAAATTCAAAAGGACGTATAAAAAAGTTGTTTTTGTTTTGGTTTTGAAAATGTTGTTTAATTTTGAAAGAGAGTTGATTGATGTTGGAAAGTTTGTTTCGTTTGCAAGTGAAGTAAAGTTTACAACCAAGCATGCATAATGTTTTAAAGCAAAAGTAAACTGCAGTAAATGAGTGAAATTAAATAAAACTATAAAAACGTACCTGTCTTCTTCTCGCTGCTCCCACTAAAATGTTAGAACTTTCAACACATATATATAATTTAACAGGGAATTTAAGTAAATTGCAAGGGTAGATGAGTGTGTACTAAGTCATAACTTGGTTAGTCCCTAAAGGTTTTGATGGATGATTTTTTGGAACAAAGTATAATAAGTCAAATTTTCCTTCAAAATATTCAAAAGGTTATAAAAGCATCTGGGGAACAATCCCTAACAACTTCTTAAATCTTTTTGAAATGTTTCGAGTTCATTTGAACCTATTATATTATTCAATTGATCATCCAAAATTTTAAATTTAGTTTTAATGAATTAATTCACCCTATCCTTAGTGAACCTGATAATTTGATTATCCTAAGAGTGGGGTAAGCAGGCAGTCACTTGATATTTTACTTAAGGGTTATATAAGTGGATGCCCCTAAGGCAAGTTTAAGTTATTAAAGATATTGTACCGACCATTAAAGTTGGGATTGTAGAGTTTAAAGGTGTTAATTATAAGTTATATTTAATTTTCTAAACCTCATTAAAAAAGTTCAAATATCAAGTCAAACTCAGTACTAAGCCCTTAGTAATTTTTATGGGTAAATTTTCAATTATCAAAATATTCATTCAAGTGGAATTTATTCTTATGAAAAGATCACACTATCACCAATTAGGGGCTTAAAATAAGTGAATTATTATCTTCCTAACTTAAGCCCATAACTTTAGAATTATCCAATTAGACTAACTTCCGAGTCATGATAATTTATGAAATTACAATTTTACCCTTGTCATGAAAAGGTAGCAAATTGGTTTTTACCTTTCAACCCATTATATTTCAAACATCCAAAAGAGTTTATTAGGATCAAAATTTCTCATTTCTCCTATAGTTAATCCTAAATTTTGATTAAGGCATCAAAATCTAAGATTATCATTTTACCTCTAGGGCTCTCCACTTCATAACTATTCAAATATAATTAAAATGACAACTTTTAGAGAACCCCACACATGGGTGAATTAAAATATTAGAGAAGAAAATGTGTTTTTTCAAAATTTCATTTAATTTAAATAATTATTTTAACAAAAAATATAAGATTTTCAATATTAATTTATTTAACTAATCAAAATAATATTTTTGGTCATGGAAAAATTATTAGAGGTTCATCTAGGTTGGAGGACCACTTGGACAAAAATTTATAATTTTTCAAGTCATATTTTAATTATTATAATTATTTATTGATTTTAATGATTTAATTAAATAAAAAATAGGTTTTAATTAATTTTTTTTATATTTTAATTAAATCTCCTTAAGTCCAGATAACTTAGAGAAACAAACATTTCATTTTTGTCAATATTAATTTATTTATTATAATTATTTTAATGGAAAATTAGAGGAAATACAATTTTAGCCTTTAAAAATTTATATTTAACTTAGAAAAATTAGAAAAAAATAATTCCAATGAGTCCCAAGTGATCACAAAGTAATTAGGAACAATTTTGTGCATTTTCAAATTCTTAAAAATTTTAATCATTTTTAATTATTTTAATTTTAAAAAAGGATTAAAATTAAAATATTAATTACAATTTTTTTACTTTTCTTAAGTGCCCTTGATCACAAGGAACTTAAAAAACAACTTTTCATAATTTTCCTAATTGTATTTGATTTATTAAAATTATTTTAATGCAAAAAATGTCATTTTACTTGAAAAATCAACTTTAGTGGTAAAAATTAATCAAATAAATTTGAAATTTTTACAGTGAGTTAAAAGAAGCATTATTTGCAGTGTGGAAAAGATTTTGCTAATCTTTGAAATTTCTTAAATTTATTTTTAATTTATATAAATTTTTAGGGTTTATTGATTATAATAATTTACATAATTGTTAAAACTTAATTTATAATTTTCCAGAAGTCTTTTGACCACAGGGAACCTATCAAAATAAGTCCCATAATTCTTTGATTTATATTTTATTTTATAAGATTATTTTAAAAAATATAACCAGCCAAACTTCAAAATTAGGGTTATAGGCGTATAAAAGCCTTCGGACTTTGGAAAATCACAAAACATCTCCATGTTGACCTCACTTTTGGTTGAGGTCTAATTTTTCCTCCTTAGTAGCCTAGGGTCTAGCCATATGACTTTCCAGTTGACTATTCCTAGAGGACTAGAAAAGGAGCCCTTAACATTAGAAGCTCTAAACTCTTCTTTGCTCAAATTGAAGTTCCACATATTGGTCCTAACCTCTAATACTTAGCAGGTGAGGCCAATATGGGGGAGCTCAAGGGGAGTCCCCATAGGATTGCTTAGCCCTAAGGTTAGCCCTGGGTGCTGTGGTCTTGGTTAGTTTCACACACACACTTGAGCATTACACTTCCACTCACAACCTTGAACCCAAACATGCTTAGTTAGTCCCTTTACCCTTTGGGGAACTCATGTAGATGGTCCTCTAGACCATTAGCCCTAGGCTAGGGTTTAGTTAAGACCAATACATGTAGGACCAAAGGTAGAGGATTCTATTGGTCCATGGCTCAAGTAGGGTAGTTTACACTCAAATCTTATTAAAATACCCAACTTGGCCTTTTGTCCCAAAATCTACCCAATTTACTAAATTACTCTTGAAACTCCAAAATTGAACAAAATTCCCAAAATTATCCAGAATACCCAACTTTTTCCAAAAATCATCTCAAAACATTTGAAACTACCCAAAGTACCGAAAACACCCCAGAATTTTCAAAATTACCAAAATATTCCTTATTTTGTCAAAATTACAAAAATATCCCTGGTGACCCAAATTGTCTTGAAACCTTAAAAATCATTTCAAATGTCCCCAAAGTCAATTTGAATCACTATATTGAGCTCAAATTGACAAAATTGACTCATTTTGACCAAAATGCCTAAATTGCCTTTAAAGGCCCAATTACCATAATTCACCCTCAATGTCCACCAATTTGATCCCAATATTTCCCAATTTTATTTATAAACTAAAATTCATCATGTACAAGCTTGATTGAAACCAATTCCAAGCTCAATTGAACCAAATTTCATGCCCAATTTCAATCTCAACCCCAAAATCCCAAATTAGACCTAAAGTTAAAATTTCACCAAATTGAACCCCCAAACCTACCCAATTGCCCCAATTTTGAATCATAAACTCTTTAAAACACTTCCCCACATCAATTTGAACCTTCAATTGGCCTTGGTCAAGCCTCACTTAGACTCAAGTTTAACTTGGATCAAAACCCCCAATTTTTCCCCAAATTTGCCATGCCCCCAAATTCCACCAAATTGAACTCCATAATCCTAAAATGTCTATCCAATTGATACCCAAAACTCTTCATGACAATCCTTAGGACCAATTTGAACCATCAATTGGGCCTTAACAAAACTCTAGCCCAAACCAAACCCAAGTTTAACCCAAAATATGAAAAATTGACCATAAGCCAAAATCCTTCAAATTGAACTTCCAAATAAATTCAAAATCACTCCAAACCTTTTCTTAACTCCTTGTGACAATCATCTACATCATCTTGATCAATTAATTGAGCTCAATGCCATAAATAACCCAACCTAAACCCAACTTCAAGCCAAAATGCCCAAAATTTATCCCATGCACCAAAGTTGACCAAACCAAACCAAATTGAACAAACCAAATCTACTACAACCGCCATTTACACTCTAGTGACCCTGGCCAGCCACCAACTCAGCCGCTAAAAATAGCCCGCCAAAGAGAGCCCCTAACAGCAACTTTATATATTCTTAAAAATACAAGAAATTGATACTGCTGCTAGAAGATTTAATTCTCCAGTAACGACACCAAAAACTTGATAGCGGTTATAGATTCGATAAAGATGTATATAAAATATTCAATAATTGCAAAGTCACACTTAAGAATGCAAGTATACGTATCGCTCAAGTAATACAGGGCTCTAATGAGGTCCTGAATATTGATCCCACAGGGAGTAATATTAGAGGCTACGAACTAAGATTTTAGAAAATCAATACTAATCACAAAATAGAAATTCAAATTACTTATCTGTCACTAATAAGCAATTGAAATAAATATGTAATTTTAACAACTCTTAAATAACTAATTATACTAATAAGGTTTTTAATGTGATATTCAATCAATTGAAATAAATATGTAATTTTAATAAATCTTAAATAACTAATCATACTAATAAAGTTTTCAATAACTCTTAAGTAACTAATTCTACTAAAAAAATTTCTAATGTGAAGTTCAATATATAAGAAAGCATTCTTCTCCTTTTCAAGAAATTAAAGTGAATGGATAAAGTGAATTAGTTCAAATTGGATTGTGCCAAATAGGAGCACCTATTCTTTACCCTTTGGTCCTGACATAAAGAACATTGACTAATCCTACGCTTGTTTACTGACTATTCTTTACCCTTTGGTCCAGGCATAAAAAACATTGACTAATCCTACACTTGTTTACTGAATCTGCGTGTTACCCTTTGGTCCAGGCATAAAGAACATTGATTAATCCTACGCTTGTTTACTGAATCTGCATCGGTCCAGGCATAACAAACATTGAACAATCCTATGCTTGGTTACTGATTCTGCAGCTAGGCGAATAAAGTGAATCAGTTCAAATTGTATTGTGCCAAATAGGAGCATACCTATTCTTTACCCTTTACATAAAGAACATTGACCAAATAGGAGCATACCTATTTTTTACCCTTTGGTCCAGGCATAAAGAACATTGACTAATCCTACACTTGTTTACTGAATTTGCGGCTAGGCTGGGAGGATACCGGCTCTCACTTTGGAGCTCCCACAGTAGGAGCATACCTATTCTTTACCCTTTGGTCCAGGCATAAAGAACATTGACTAATCCTACGCATGTTTACTGAATCCATGGCTAGGCTGGGAGGATACCGGCTCTCACTTCGGAGCTCCCACGTTCCATTTACTGAATCCGTGGTTAGGCTGGGAGGATACCGACTCTCACTTTGGAGCTCCCACATTCCAAATATGTGGCTAGGCTGAGAGGATACCTGCTCTCACTTCGGAACTCCCACGTTCCCCTCGTATGAGGGCTAACATCTACACTTCAACACCCAAACGATAGAACCAAATTGAGGATTTTAGTCTATCACTCTAAAATCTCCAATTCTACGCTCAATAATTTTATTTACCTATTTATTTGCACCCAACTCTCAAGGACTTTGACCTCCCTGAATCTTGGATGTAATCTTCACTTTAGTTGTAAAACTCAACACATTTCCCTATTTATTTGCACCCAATTTCTAAGGGCTTTGATCTCCCTGAATCTTGGATGTAATCTTCACTTTAGTTGTAAAACTCAACATACTTCCAATGGCTTTGACCTCCCTAAATCTTGGATGTAATCTTCACTTTAGTTGTAAAACTCAACATATTTTATTTTGACCTCCATAAATCTTGGATGTAATCTTCACTTTAGTTGTAAAACTCAACATATTTTAAAACCTCCCTCAATCTTGGATGTAATCTTCACTTTAGTTGTAAAACTCAACATATTTTAACAAATAATTGGTCAAATTGAAAGCAAATTAAGATCAAAGTGAAAAGATCATCACAATTTCTTAAACATTATTGGCCAGATTGAAGGTAAATTAAGATCAAAGTGAAAAGATCATCACAACTTCTTTAACATTTATGACCAGATTGAAAATAAATTAAGATCAAAGTGAAAAGATCATCACAATTTCTTAAACATTTTTTTGACCTCCATGAATCTTAGATGTAATCTTCACTTTAGTTGTAAAACTCAACATATTTTAACAAATCAATTGGAATCTTGGATGTAATCTTCACTTTAGTTGTAAAACTCAACATATTTTAACAAATCAATTGGACAGATTGAAAGCAAATTAAGATTGAAGTGAAAAGATCATCATAACTTCTTTAACATTCTCAAGGCTCAACCAATTCAAATCACCATTTCACAAAATCTCAAGACAAGGAGAAAGACAGAGAAAATTACTCAGAACTCATGGGAAAGATACGACAAAACTCAGAATTTATATATAAAAAAAATAGTCATACAAACTACAATAATTAAATACTACTTATCTCTAACTCCACCCCAAGCAAACTCCTCCAAGTTCCTCTGAATCTCTTCATTTCTTTACAGTACACAGAATTCTTCTTCGAAGCGGGAAGGAGGAAGAAATCTCTCACTTTCCCTCCACTCTTACAATCTCTCGAAGAATTCCTCACGGAAAGGAGGAAGAAATCTCTCACTTTCCCTCCACTCTTACAATCTCTCAAAGAATTCCTCACAACTAACCCTAAATTAAACTCTATACACTCTACAATCCCTAATTTTTTGGCCAAAAGTTTCTCTTAAAGTTGTAGAAGAGTTTTCCCAAGAGTTGCCTAAGCATCCCCTCAAAAATCATCCACATTCAATGCACATATTGAGATAACCGTCGTGCTCGCCGTCGGNAATGCACATATTAAGATAACCGCCGATCTCTTCGTCGGTGGCCTCGAGGGCGCCGTCGGCGGCCTTTTGGAATATTTCATTCTGAACTCTTGGAAAAACCTATCGTCGTCACCGTTGGCCTCGTCGTCGGCGCCGTTGGGCTCGTCGTTGGCGCCCTAGTTCAAATCTTCATATTTGGTCCTTTTCACTCCAAATTCGCTCCTTTTTTGCATCTTTTTGCTCCAATGACCATAATTCAACATACCTACAACAAAAAATCAAAAATACCTTTCTTTAAAGTGCAATATCATCAAAATAAGTGTAAAATAGATATGAAAATCTCAACATATTTTTCTTTGGTCAAAATCCGCCAAACTTAACTATTACTTGTCCTCAAGTAATTTTAGTACTACATAAAAGTTATGATCTATTGGGTCAAAATCCCACAAACTTAACTATTACTTGTCCTCAAGTAATTTTAGTACTATATAAAAGTTATGATCTATTGTGTAAATTTTAATTTAGAAATAGTTTAAGTTTGATTTAAGTAAATACCATAATGAGATTTTCTGAACAAATTCAAGTAATTAAATTAACTTTGTAGGTACAAGATTATCTAGTCATCAAGTTTAAGAGTTCTAGTTTTCTATTCATTTCAAGAATGACTATATGTTGTAATATCAAGTCACTTAAAATAATCAAATGATAGAAACTTCATGAAGACACTACTAGTAAAAGATGTTAATCCATAAATATAAGTTCAGGAATGCATTTATGTTTTCCCTTTAGGTAGGTCCAAGTGAAGCCAATTTTTGATTATGCATCTCCTCAAGCTTCTCCTCACTTTTANTTTATGACTCAACCAATTCAAATCACCATTTCACAAATCTCAAGATAAGGAGAAAGGCAGAGAAAACTACTCAAAACTCATGGGGAAAACACAATAAAACTCAGAATTCATATATTAAAGCAAAGTCATACAAACTAGAACAACTAAATAATACTTATATCTAATTTCTCCCGAAGCAAACTCCTCGAAGTTCCTCTAAATCTCTTCCTTTCTTTACAGCACACAAAATTCTTCTTCGAAGTGGCAAGGAGAAAGAAATCTCTCACTTTCCCTCCACTTTTACAATCTCTCAAAGAATTCCTCACAATTAGACTCTTTACACACTACTGGAACCTCTCTAACCTCTAGAGCCTCTCTAGCGCCCAGGAGCCCCCTAGCCTTACTTTCGGCCAAAATCTTCTTTTAAAGATGTAGAAGAGTTTTCCCAAGAGTCGCCTAAGCATCCCTCCAAAAATCGTCCACATTCAATGCACCTTTGAACATAACCGTTGATCTCATCGTCGGCGGCCTCGAGGGAGCCGTCGGTGAGTCTTCTAAATTATTTAATCTGGAGTCTCGGGAAATTCTCGGCGTCGGCGCCCTAGTTCAAATCTTCACATTTTGGTCTTTTTCACTCCAAATTTGCTCCTTTTTGCCTCTTTTTGCTCCAATGACCCTAATTCATCATTCATGCAACAAAACATCAAAAATACATTTTCTTAGAGTACAATATCATAAAAATAGTGTAAAATAGGTATGAAAATCTCAACATATTTTCCTTTGGTCAAGCCCGCCGTCGGCGCCCAAAATCAAATCTCCATATTTTGGTCCTTTTTGCTCCAAATTCGGTCATTTTTGCATCTTTTTGCTCCAATGACCATAATTCAACATCCTGCAACAAAACATCAAAAATACCTTTCTTTAAAGTGCAATCTCATCAAAATCAATGTAAAATAGGTATGAAAATCTCAACATATTTTTTTTGGTCAAAATCCCCCAAACTTAACTATTACTTGTCCACAAGTAATTTTAGTACTACATAAAAATTATGATCTACTGTGATAAGGTTTTGATTCAGAAATACTATAAGTTTGATTTAAGTAAATACCATAATGAGATTTTCAAAAAAATTTCAAGTAATAAAATTAACTTTGTAGATACAAGACTATCTAGTCATCAAGTTTAAGGGTTCTAGTTTTCTATTCATTTCAAGAATGATTATATGTTGTAATATCAAGTGACTTAAAATATTCAAATAATAGGAACTTCATGAGAACATTACTAGTAAAAGATGTTATTCCAAAAATTAAGATTTAAGAATATATTTAGGTTTTCCCTTTAGGTAGGTCTAGTGAAGCCAATTTTTGACTAGGCATATCTTGTATTTAGGTTTTCCCTTTAGGTAGGTCCAGTGAAGCCAATTTTTGATTAGGCATCTCGATATTTAGTTTTTCCCTTTAGGTAGGTCCAAGTGAAGCCAATTTTTGATTATGCATCTCCTCAAGCTTCTCCTCACTTTTATACTTTTTTCCTTTTTTTTCATTTGGATTTCTTTCAATCCTTTATATTTTTCTTTTCTTTTCAGGGATTGTTGTTAATCCTTTCTTTTTCCTTTTTCAAGTGAGAATTACTATATTGGGATAGCCTTTAATGATTTTGAACATCATTTTTCTTTCCTTAAATTTGAAACTTAAAGCATTCCTTTATCTTATAAATATTTCATAGCTTTTACATCATTGAGCTCCAATCTTTTCTTCTCAAATGNCTGCTCCAAATTCGCTTCTTTTTGTATCTTTTTGCTCCAATGACCTTAATTCATCATTTCTGCAACAACACATCAAAAATATCTTTCTTTAAAGTGCAATATCATTAAAAACAGTATAAAAGAGGTACGAAAATCTCAACATATTTTCCTTTAGTCAAAATCCCCTAAACTTAACTATTACTTGTCCTAAAGTAATTTTAGCACTATATAAAAGTTATGATCTACTGCAATAATATTTTAATTCAGAAATACTATAAGTTTGATTTAGATAAATATCATAGTGAGATTTTCAGAAAAAAATTCAAGTAATTGAATTAACTCTATAGCCATCAGATTATCTAGTCATCAAGTTTTAAGAGTTCTAGTTTTATATTTATTTCAAGAATGATTATAGATTGCAATATTAAGTCACTTAGAATATCCAAAAGATAAGAGCTTCATGAGAACTCTTTTAGTAAAAAGATATATTCCATAAATATAAGTTCAGGAATGTATTTAAGTTTTCCCTTTAAGTAGGTCCAGTGAAGCCAATTTTTGATTAGGCATATTCTCAAGCTGCTCCTCACTTTCATTTTTCTTTCTTTTTTTTTCTTTTTCATTTGGATTGTTTTCAATCCTATATATATTTTTTTTCTTTTCATTTCAGGGATTGTTTTCAATCCTTTCTTTTTTCTTTTTCAAGTGAGGATTACTATATATGGATAGCCTTTAATAATTTTGAACTTCACTTTTCTTTCCTAAATTTGAAACTCAAAGCATTTCTTACCTTATAAATATTTCATAGTTTTCACATCATTGAATCTCANTCAAACTTAAATTTTTCAATATGGAATGATAGAGGTGGAAAGAAAAATTCTAAATATAAATCATACCTCAATACTTTAGGCATTTTCATCATTCTGAAATTTTTGCAGTCCTTCTCAAAATTTATACTTCAACTGTTCTATAATATTATGAGCTTTCTATACATATAAATCATTAGAGAATTTGCTTGGTAATAAAATTTTGAAATAAGTACAAAACTAAACATTATACAAGCACAATATTTCGCTAACACATCCACAATACTAAAAAAATAATTACAAAGATATTAAAATACAAATAAAAATCACATCACATTACAATTTTACAAAGTACTAATCAACATTTATTATAACTACAAATGAAAATTTCAACTACAACACTAAACAATTATAAAAATAATTAAAAATTATCCAATTGCAACATAAAAATAAAAATGAAAGTACAAACAAACAAACATCTATCTCTATTACACAAATTACAAAAATAAAAGTATATCAATTACAATCATATATCAAAATCCAATGTTATATCTTCATCTCTCTGGTTAGCAGGTGGATTGGGTTGATACTGAGCATAACAGGGGCATTCAGGAAAAGTAACATCAGACTCACTTCTATAGTGTTGGGCCTGAGCTTTTTAGTAAGCTATCTTAAAGTCAGAATGCCTCTGTAGGTACTCACTATCATAATTATGTCTACATTCTAATCCCCCAATTATTTCATTTATTAGCTCTATACTCTTTTGCTGCAAGGTCAACTCATTCATTAAATCATTCAGAGTAGGGGAATTAGAGGAAAGAAGGTTATAACTAGCAGAGGGGATATCTCTTCTAGTAGAAGGTTCTTGACTCGTACTCCCAGATCTCCATTTTCCATGAGATTCATATGTCTTCAAATTAGCTTTACTAATGGGTTTCATAGGGTAAATCCATTCTTCGTCATCTCTAGCTTCAACTCCAGAAAGTTGGCAAAGTGCATAAAGGAGGCCAGGATGTCCCAGTCCTCTACTTGTTTCACTCTTTGCTGTGGTCAATATATTTTGAAAAATAATTCTCCCCACATTTATAGTTTGATTATTCTGAATACACAAATTCAGAATAGCTCTATCTCTTGTTACCTCACTATGGTGATAGGTAGGTAACAAAGTAGAGGAAATATAATAATTTACGCTTTAGATGTGGCATTCAACATGGAAGGAGAAAAATTTACCCGTTCTCGTTGCTTTATCTTTCATGTCCTTTTCCCATCAGTGAGAAAGTTGATGACATCATTGAACGGGCTTTCCATTGTATTGAAGGTTTCATAATGGCAGCTATAGGAGTCTGAAAATTCATAAAAGGAGTTAATGCGGGCGGCATTAAACTCAACGAAAAATCCCCGCACTCAAACGGTTCCGTTCTTAGAATAATACACATTGGCATAAAATTATTTCACAATATTCGCAGCAGCCTTATTGGTGGTATAACAGATGTCTTCACACCTCCGTTCGGTAATAACTCGTTCAATTTCTCCTCTCGGACTCTCAAAAACTCGATCTTGTATGCATTTCTTCCCTTCAAATACTAAATTAAATCTCGACTGAGCCTTTGCATTGACGAAGCGAGACTCGTCAAACTCAAGACGTCTCTTTTGTAACAGAGCCATGTCAATCTAATCAAAATTATAAAAAAATCCAAAATATAGTTCAAATATTCAAATAATGGCTTCCAAGAGTGACTCCAAGAGTTCAAAACTAAATTCCCTGAATTTCTTCTAAATATTTTCTCCACATTCTCAAATTTTTTTGACATTCTCAATGTGGAAGAAATTCAAGGTGAAAATCAAATATTTTATGTTGGAGTGAAACTCTTACCAAGAGATGATTAAATCTGGTGTCTAAATGCTTTGAAATTTCCCCTAAATCCAAGATCTTCAAGCCCTAGATCAAAATTTTTGTTTTTTATGAGGAAGGGGATAATGAATAGTCGCGGTTGACTGGTTAAAATTGCGGTTAAAAGTGTTTTTTTTCGGGATCTCGCCATCGGCGGGGTCTTCGGCGCTGTCAGCGAGCTCTATTGAATTAATAACCGAAGTCTCGAGAAAAATCAGCAGTCGACGGTGTTGATGGTGCCGTCGGCGAGATTTTCAAAATTGGGCCAATTTCCAGATTTTTACTATTTCAATCAATTTCAAGCCTCGACGACATTTATTCAATTATTATAGACATAAATTTTAAGTGATTAAATGATGTACTAACACAAATAAACATTCACAACACAAAAAATCACAATTATATATAAATTCCAAGGGTTACAATACACGTTACAAGACACACGTAAGTTTGGTATTTTCTTAACCTTGATACATCAATTCAGCGTCTCAATCCAAGCCACAACACTCTAAATGCTGAAAACAAACATCCTATGCTCAATCTCAACTATATTGAGATCAAAAAGCAAAATTCAAAAGCAAAGCAAACATAAAGTTCAAATCAAATTACACACATAGACATACAAGTAGCAAGGTAAATCTACTACTCTTCCAATTCAGTGCTTGTTTCTCCTTTGAGATCATCCATTGATTGAACATGAATGAAGAGGTTATAGAAGGGTCGGTATGAGAATTCTTCAATAGAGTCCTCTTCTATCAATCCCTCTTTCTTATCAATCATATCAAACTATCTTCGATATGTCCAAAGTGATGAAAATGCTCTTTCATTGTCCAGTCTAGATGATCGAGAAAATCAGAGATATTGTTAATTGCATTCATAACATTTTGTACCTCTTTCTCCAATTTCTTAATTTTGCACAGGATCACTAGTGTCTTGTCCAAAACTAAAGGCTGAATAGGAAGTGAACTCTGAGATGATTGATCCACAATTATAATCATATCATTCTCATCTTCATTGGCTGGAAACCTCTCGGTTGGGTCCAAAGGCTTCCAAGGTAGAAGTACCGTTTCCCAATTCTCATAAGATACTTGGAAATGACTGCAGAGTAAGGAAATTGTCGAAGGATGTCCAAGCCCATAAGTTGATCCATGAACGATCAGGCCCAAAACAGACTTTACAATTATCGATCCAATATCAATCGACAGTCCCATTTGAATACAATAATTCAGAATAACACTTTCCCTAGTAACTTTATTGATCTTCATTGCAGGTATTAGTTTTATAGAAATGAAGAAGTGCTAGTGTTTAGAAACAAAATTTAGAAGTGTCGCAAAAAAACTAACATACCCGTTTTCTCTCATTACCCAGTCTTCAATTTCGTCCGTCAAATATCGGTAGATCTCATTCATCAGGTTTCTTGTCAGAACGAAGTTGGACTAATGGGATACAGGAACATTCTCGATCATATATAACTCATTAATCCGTGCAAGAGTAAAATTTATCCATCTACCTGGCATATAGACAACTCCCTGGTTGATTCCATGTAAATTAGCATAAAACTCCTTCACCACAGGAACAACTACGGCGGTTGTAGTGTAGCATAACACTTCCAATCTTCATCACATAATCATCTCTTCAATTGTTGTTGAAGGATTGTTCAATCCTCGATTCACAAATCCTTTTTCTTTGATTAATCTCCTCTTTGCAGCACTTTGTTGATGATTCACTGCGCCTCAGAACTAATGAACTTTCTCTGGTTGAACACTCACAATCTATGGTTTTCAGGGGAATTGGACGCCATAGGGATGAATTTGGTGGAGTTTCAATTTCTTTTTGGGGAAATACAAACTTAAGGGGATGAATTTGTTGGAGTTTCAATTCGTTTTTGGGCAAATACAAACTTAGGAACCAAATTTGAAAGTTTATAAGGAGTAACTCCCGCCTAAAACCGCAAAAAAATCATCATTTCAAACTCCGAAAACCGTCATCCCGCCGTTCTCGCTGTCGGCGAGCCTTTAGAATTAATTGCCTGGACTCTTGGGAAAAACCCATCGTCGGTGGTGTCGATGGCGTCGTTGGTGCCTAAGGAAAAAATTTCACAGTTTCAATTTGGTTCGAATGCGTTCCAATTTTTTCTATGGATTAAATTTTTATGATGATTCAAGGGTAAATCTGAGTAGTAGAGTTCAATACTACCACAAACTAACCATAATTTCAAATAAAACTACTATAATCACAATAAAAATAAAGATAACTATGAGTTACCTCCCATAGAGTGCTTGGTTTAACGTCGTCAGCTTGACCTATTCAGATTTTATTCAGGTTGACTGATCATTAAAACCACTTTAAAATTTGGTCTTTTACCCTCAAAATACAGCTTTAATCTGTCTCTATTGACTTCAAATCTATTCCCAGTCTTTAAATCTTCAATTTCAACAGCTCCATAAGTATAAACTTGAGTCACAGTAAAGGGTCCTGACCAACGAGACTTCAATTTCCCAGGGAATAACTTCAGTCTTGTATTGTAAAGCAAAACTTCTTGTCCTGGTTCAAAGTTATTTCCTAGGGAATAACTTCAGCCTAGTATTGTAAAGCAAAACTTCTTGTCCTGGTTCAAAGTTCTTCTGGGTTAATATTCTAATCATGTGATAACTTTAGTTTCTCCTTATAAATTCTATCGTTATCATAAGATTCATTTATTAATTATTTCAATTCATTCAATTGTAACAATCTCTTCTCACCAGCATCTTTCAAATTATAATTGAATTCCTTAATCACCCAATATGCTTTATGCTCCAATTCTACTGGTAAGTGACAATTCTTTCCCAAAATTAGCCTATAAAGAGTCATTCCAATAGGAGTTTTATAAGCAGTCTTGTAAGCCCATAATACAGTATCAAGTCTACTGGATCAATCTACTCTTATAGGGTTTACAGTCTTCTCAAGTACTTGTTTAATCTCTCTATTAGAAACTTCAGCTAGCCCACAGGTTTGAGGGTGATAGGAATTAGAGATTCTATAAATAATTTTAAACTTTTGTGCCAATCTCTGAATGTATTTATTCTTAAAATGGGATCCTCCGTCACCAATAATCATTTTCTGCATTCTGTATCTAGTGAAAATATTTTTCATTACCAATTTTGAAACACTTTTAGCATCACAACGAGGCAAAGCTTGTGCTTCAATCCACTTTTAAATGTAGTCTACAACAATTAAAATGTATAAGTTTCCAGATGAAGGAATAAATTGTCCCATGAAATCTAATCCCCAAACATCAAAGATCTCAACTTATAACATGAAATTCAGAGGCATTTCATTTCTTCTAGATATATTGCCTACTCGTTGGCATCGATCATGAAATTTAGAGGCATTTCATTTCTTCTAGATATATTGCCTACTCGTTGACATCGATCACATTTTTTATGTATCTGTAAAAATCTATAAAAAGAGTAGACCAATAGAATTCAGCTTGTAAAATTTTATAAACAGTTTTATCAATCCTAAAATGTCCTCCAAATTCAGAATCATGACATTTCTGAATGATTAGTTCAGTTTCTTCATAAGGTANTTCGCTTCCAAAATGTCCTTCAAATTCAGAATCATGACATTTTTGAATGATCAGTTCAGTTTCTTCATAAGGTACACATCTTCTCATAATAAGATCCTTACATGGATTGTATAAATTAGGTTCATCCCAAAAATATGCTTTCGCATCATGAATGAATTTTCTTTGCTGTTGTAGTGTCTGACGTAGGTGGCAAAATATCACTTACAATATAATTAACAATATCAACATACCATGGTATTTTCCACTCACTAACATNTTTTTGTTGCAATGTCAGGATATGTGCAAAATATCACTTACAATATAATTAACAATATCAGCATACCATGGTATTTTCCACTCACTAACATTATAAAGTTGTTCGTCAGGAAAACTGTCTATAATTTCATTGTCTGCATCAGATAATTCATGGTTTTTTAATCTTGACAAATGATCAGCAATTTGATTATCAGTTTCCTTTCTATCAATAACTACAAGTTCAAATTCTTGTATCAATAATATTCATCTAGTCAACCTTGGTTTGGCATCCTTCTTTTGCATCAGATATTTAATAGCTGAGCGATCAGTGTGCACAACACATTNCTACAATATAATTAATAATATCAGCATACCATGGTATTTTTCACTCATTAATATTATAAATTTCTTAATCAGGGAAACTGTCTGTAATTTCATTGTCGGTGTCAGATAATTCATGATTTTTTAATCTCAATAAATGATCAGCAATTTGATTATTAGTTCCCTTTCTATCAATAACCACAAGATCAAATTCTCAATAATATCCATCTAATTAACCTTGGTTTGGCATCCTTCTTTTGCATCAGATATTTAATAGCAGAGAATCCATCTAATCAACCTTGGTTTTGCATCCTTCTTTTGCATTAGATATTTAATAGCAGAGTGATCAGTATGCACAACACATAAAATTTGATTATCAGTTCCCTTTCTATCAATAACCACAAGATCAAATTTTTGCATCAAAAGTATATCAACCTTGGTTTAGCATCCTTCTTTTGCATTAGATATTTAATAGCAGATTGATCAGTATGCTACATTGGTTTGACATCCTTCTTTTGCATTAGATATTTAATAGCAGAGTGATCAGTGGGCACAACAACATCGCATCAAATATTTAATAACAGAGTGATCATTATGCACAACACATTTAGCTCCAATTAAATAAGATCTAACATATTTAATAGCAGAGTGATTAGTGTGTACACCACATTTAGTCCTAATTAAATAAGATCTAAATTTGTCTAAAGCATACACAACGACCAGTAACTCTTTTTCAGTAACAATATAGTTAATTTTAGCATCATTAAGAGTTTTACTAGCGTAGTATATAACTTTAAGAATCTTTTCATAACTTTGTCCAAAAACATCTCCAATAGCATAATCACTAGCATCGCATATCAGTTCAAATGATTTCTCCCAGTTAGGTGAAACTATAATAGGGGTTGTGATTAATTTTTATTTTAATAACTCAAATGCATTTAAACTGAGTTCAGTAAATTCAAATTTCTTGTTTTTTTCAAAAAGTTGGCATAGAGGTTTAGTAATTTTTGAAAAATCTTTAATAAAATGCCCGTAAAAACCAACATGTCCAAGAAAACTTATAACCCCTCTTACATTAATAGGAGGTGTTAATTTAGATATAACTTGAATTTTTGCAGGGTCTGCTTCCATACAATTTTTCAAAATTTTATGCCCTAACACAATTCCTTCTCCAACCATAAATTGATATTTCTCCCAATTTAAAACTAAATTAGTTCTTTCGCATATCTCCAAAACTTTTTGAAGATAATTTAAGCATGGTCAAATGATGTTCCAAATACAGAGAAATCATCCATAAATACTTCCAATCCATCATCAATTAACTTACTAAATATAGACATCATACATCTCTGGAATGTTGCAGGTGCATTACAAAATCTGAAAGGCATTCTTTGAAAAGCAAAATTTCCAAAAGGACTAGTAAATGTTATCTTTTCTTAATCCTCAGGAGCAATAGGAATTTGATGGTAATCGATATATCCATTTAAAAAACAAAAATATTTGTGCCCAACAAGTCTATCTACTATTTGGTCTAAAAATGGTAAAGGGAAGTGATATTTTCTACTGACAGTGTTTAGTTTTCTATAATTAATGCAAATATGCCACCCAGTAACTTGTCTGATAGCTATTAATTCATTATTCTCTTTTATTTCAACAGTCACTTCTCCTTTCTTAAGAACACAATGAATTGGACTTACCCAAGCATTGTCTGAAATAGGGTATATAATTCCAATGTCCAACCATTTAAAAATTTCCTTCTTGAATACTTCTTTCATCATTGGGTTTAATCTCCTTTGTGGATCAACTCTTGGTTTATATTGTTCATCCACTTCTTTCATTATAGGGTTTAATCTCCTTTGTGGATCAACTCTTGGTTTATATTGTTCATCAATTCTTTCATCATTGGGTTTAATCTCCTTTGTGGATCAACTCTTGGTTTATATTGTTCATCTAGCATAATTCTCTGCATACAGATCGAATGACTGATTCCCTTAATATCAGCTAAGGTCCAACCAAAAGCTTTCTTTAATGTATCTAAAAGTCTTTGCTCTTGCAAATCATTTAATTCTTAAGATATAATAACAGGTAATGTAGATGAGTCGGTATCTATCAGTCTTTGTTCTTGTAAATCATTTAATTCTGAAGATATAATAATATGTAATGTACTATTCAAAAGTCTTTGCTCTTGCACATCATTTAATTCTGAAGATATAATAACAGATAGTGTAGATGAGTTTCCCAGAAACACATACTTCAAGTGGTTAGGCAATATTTCCAAGTCAAGTTTAGGTGGTTTTATAATTGAGAGAACTAGATTCTTATCAACATTTCTTGTAATATCCAACATCTCAAACTTAAACATAATCTAATTCTTCATTTTCTATTTCGTCAAAAAAAACTTAATCTCTGTCTTGAAATTATTCTTTCTCTTCAAAATGTTCTTTAAAATGCTCATTTAATAGATGTCCACTAATTTCCATGCAAAAGCATTCATTATCTCTTTCAACAACAGGGTATTTCATAGATTTTGTAATGTTAAAAGTCACTTCGATCATTAAATCTTATAGTTAATTCTCGCTTTTGAACCTCTATCATAGCTTTTTCCAGTAGCTAAAAATGGTCTCCTTAAAATGATAGGTATTTCCTTATCTTCCTCCATATCTAAAATAATGAAATCCACAGGAAAGACTATAACTCCCTTAGGATAAGTGATTGAAGGATGCGCTAACTGAAGAGTTACAGAAGTAGGTGAGACTTCTTCTAATTCTAATCTTTTATAGATTGATAGATGCATAAGATTAATGCTGGCTCACAATTCACATAAAGCTCTTCCATAAAATTTTTCATCGATAACACACGGTATAGTGAAACTACCTGGATTTTTAAATTTTTCAGGAAGCTTTTTCTAAATAATTGCACTACACTCTTTGCTAAGTGCAACAACCTCATTATCAATGAACTTCCTTTTCTTGTTCAAAATATCTTTCATAAACTTCACATAATTGGGCATTTGCTCTAAAGCTTCTACAAAGGGAATATTTACCATTATTTTTTTAAGAATTTATATAAACTTGGAAAATTATTTATCCTTTTTGTGTTGCTTCAATCTTTGAGGAAACGGTGGTGGAAGTTTCGCCAACGTAATTTTCATTGGTGTAAGTGGATAATCTAAATCTGGATATTCATGATCCTTTTCTTTTTTCGTATCCACTTTCTCTTTTTCAGTTTCCGTTTCTTTCTGCACTCTTATTTCCAATTCTTTTTCACTTCGTAATTGTATCACTTTTATCTGTTCTTTTCCTTGATCTTTAGAATTAGGTTCCACAGTACTAGGAAAAGTTCCCAATATTTGGTTACTAAGCGTAGTAGTGATATGCCCCAATTGATTTTTAATATTCTTGATAGCAGTTCCTTGATTTTGTAACTGATTTCCTTGAATTTGTAATTAATTTCCTTGATTTTGCAATTGTTGACCCATGTTTAATATCATCTCTTCCATAGACAATTTTTTTTCCTTAAATTGAGTGTTCTTGTTAAATCCTGAAGGACAAGAAGGTCTATAATTAACATTTCCTTGGTTAGATGAAGTTCCCAATAGGTTCACTGGGTTGTTCGCTCATTGTTGATTTTTAGAAAAATAGTTATTCCAATTAAAATTAGGATGATTATTTGAACCTGGGTTATAATAACTTGAATAAGGGTTGTTGGGTCTATTATTAATAACAATTAAAATCTCATACAAAGGTTGATCATCCATAAATTGCCCAGATGAAGTCTCTTCCATCATTGTAGGTTTTGGAGAATAATTCATTCCATAATGATCTAATTTCTTTGATATTGCAGCAATCTGCGAAGCTCACAATGATCTAATTTCTTTGATATTGCAGCAATCTGCGAAGCTAACATAGATATTGCATCAGAATGATACTAGCTACTCTTTTAAGATTTACCCTTTCAGAGGTCCATTGAAAATTGTTGGTAGCCATCTCTTCTATTAATGAATAATTCATTGAAAATTGTTGGTAGTCATTTCTTCTATTAATAAATAAGCCTCATCAAAAGGTTTTGAGTTAAAAATTTTTGGTAGCCATCTCTTTTATTAACAAATAAGCATCATCAAAAGGTTTTGACACTAAAGAACCACCAGCCGCAACATTTATAATCGATCTAAGTGATCCCACTAATCAATTATAAAAAGTTTGAATTATCAACTAATCTGGTAACGAATGATGAGGGCACTTTCTAAAAAGATCTTTAAATCTCTCCCAAGCTTCATATATCGACTCCTCATCAATCTGACAAAATGATGTTATGCCATTTCTAAGTTTAGAAGTTTTGGATGGAGGGAAATATTTGAATAGAAATTTCTGTGAAAGTTCTCCCCAAGTCCTAATAGATCCAGGTGCTAACAAATTTAACCACATCTTAGCCTTATCCCTAAGTGAAAAAGATTCTAAGTCTAACAAAATCGTTCAAAACTCTGTTATATTTAAAGGTAGCACAAAGTTCTAAAAAACTAGCGAGGTGTAAATTAGGATCTTCATTTGGTGTGCCACTGAATTGATTGTTTTGTACCATTTGGATAATTACAGGTTTAAGCTCAAATGAATTAGCAGCTACATTAGGATTTTGGATAGGTAAGTGAATTTCATCTGCTGTAGGATTTGCATAATCTCGTAGAGGTCTAGGTTGGTGTTCATTCTCTATTCCTTGATTGTTCACATTATTTTGCATTGTGTCAGGATTTCTAGGTTCTCTTCTTAGTTTTCTAATTCTTCTAATAGTGTGTTCTAATTCCGAAACGTCGGGTATAAGATTTTCAAGTCCAAATTTACGCATACAATTTAAATTAGTACACAAAAAAATAGTTGACTAAATATGAAAATAAGTTGTAATTCGAGTTAAAGTTTTCTAATAGTCCTAATTTGTCCGTTACTCTAATTATGATTTTTGTTTATTCTCCGGAAACGACTCCAAAAACTTGACAGCAACTTTATATATACTTAAAAATACAAGATATTGCTGCTAGAAGATTTAATTCCCTAGAAACGGCGCCAAAAACTTGACAGCAGTTATAGATTCGATAAAGATGTATATAAAATATTCAATAATTACAAAGTCACACTTATCAACGCAAGTATATGTATCGCTCAAGTAATACATGGCTCTAATGAAGTCCTGGATATCGATCCCACAGGGACTAATATTAGAGGCTATGAACTAAGATTTTAGAAAATCAATACTTAATCACAACAATATAGTTCAAATTACTTATCTGTCACTATTAGGCAATTGAATTAAATATGTAATTTTAATAACTCTTAAATAAAAAATTCTACTAATAAAGTTTCTAATGTGAAGTTCAATATATAAGAAAGCATCATTCTCCTTGTTAAGAAATTAAAGTGAATTAATAAAGTGAATTAGTTCAAATTGGATTGTGCCAAATAGGAGCATAAATATTCTTTACCCTTTGGTCCAGGCATAAAGAACATTGACTAATCCTACGCTTGTTTACTAAATCCTACAACTAGGCTGGGAGGATACCAGCTCTCACTTCGGAGCTCCCACGTTCCCCTCACCTGAGGGCTATTAGGCTGGGAGGATACCGGCTCTCACTTCGGAGCTCCCACGTTCCCCTCGCCTGAGGGCTAATATCTACACTTCAACACCCAAACGATAGGACCAAATTGACAATTTTAGTCTATCACTCTAAAATCTCCAATTCTAAGGCCAATAATTTTATTTCCCTATTTTTTTGCCAACTTTAAAGGACTTTGACCTCCATGAATCTTGGATGTAATCTTTACTTTAGTTGTAAAACTCAACATATTTTAACAAATCAATTGGAATCTTGGATGTAATCTTCACTTTAGTTGTAAAACTCAACATATTTTAACAAATCAATTGGGCTTTGACCTCCCTAAATCTTGGATATAATCTTCACTTTAGTTGTAAAACTCAACATATTTTAAACAAATCAATTCCATATTGAAATTAAATTATGATCAAAGTAAAAAGATCATCACAACTTCTTTAACATTCTCAATGCTTAACCAATTCAAATCACCATTTCACAAAATCTCAAGACAAGGAGAAAGATAGAGAAAACTACTAAGAACCCATGGGGTAGATACGACAAAACTCAAAATTTATATATATAAGCAAAGTCATACAAACTACAATAAGTAAATACCACTTATATCTAATTGCTCCCCAAGTAAACTCCTCGAAGTTCCTCTGAATCTCTTCCTTTCTTTATAGTACATAAAATTCTTCTTCAAAGCGGTAAGGAGGAAGAAATCTCTCACTTTCCCTCCACTCTTACAATCTCTCGAAGAATTTCTCACAACTAACCCTAAATTAAACTCTCTACACCTACACTCCCTAATTTTTTGGCCAAAAGTTTCTCTTAAAGTTGTAGAAGAGTTTTCCCAAGAGTTGCTTAAGCATCCCCTCAAAAATCGTCCACATTCTATGCACCTCTTGAGATAATCGCCGATCTCGCCTCAAGGGCCTCGAGGGCACCGTCGGCGGCCTTATGGAATATTTGTTTCTGAAACTGTCAATACCGTTGGGCTTGTCGTCGGTGTCGTTGGGCTTGCCGTCGACCCCCTAGTTCAAATTTTCATATTTTGGTCCTTTTCACTCCAAATTCGCTCATTTTTGCATCTTTTTGCTCCAATGACCATAATTCTACATACTTGCAACAAAACATCAATAATAACTATCTTTAAAGTTTAATATCATCAAAATCAGTGTGAAATAGGTATGAAAATCTCAATATATTTTCCTTTGGTAAGCCCCAAATGACTAAAACCTAAAATTGGACTTCTCTGATTTGGCTAAATCCCATTGACCATTGGAGATTTTCTTCTCTCCACCTCAGCAAGCCCTTTCACCCATTGCCAAGTTCTGAGCTCCACTAGGAAGCCATGGCTATAAATTGAGCTCTTTACGACCAAAGAAGAGAGTTCCTGAAACTTAGGGAAAACTTTGCCAAATTGTAACCAGAGCTTCATTAAACTTCCCTGAGTGCAAGTCCACTGTTTCCATCCATCCAAATCCACTTCCCTGAGCCAATTTCTTTTGCTAATTCATTACTGAAATGACACTTTGTCTCATAGGTCAATAGTGTACCAAATCTCAAATTGGTTTGCTCCTCACCATCCCCACACCAAACGAACAAGATCCTCCATAAAAGCCCTATCACAGAGAGCCTTTAACCTAGCTCTAGACCAACACATGAAAAGAAGCTTGATTAAAATCATACCTAGACAATTCACCACATCACATGAGCTCATCTGAAGGTTCTTTGGACTCCCATGAAGCTTCTCAAACCATCTGATTGAGGCCTCACCTCTCAGACAAAGGTATTGAACTCTCTTCTTAAACTGAGCTTAATTTGATTCTCCATGTGTATAGAATGTATTTCATACCGTATAAACCATATGGATGTGTTCGTCTTAAGTAGATGAAGGTGTAGGAACAAACCTCATGTTATTTGTTTGAGTTTTGAAAGAGATATTAAGGTTTGAAGTTGAACGACTCTCGAGTTAGGGAGATTAGGGATGAAGAAGAGATGTCACCCATTTCCGTGTTTATTCAATGAATGACCGTGATGAAGCTGGGCACGAAGATGGAGGGATACAACGGGCTGATGAGGCGGCTACGTGGCTGGCTATATCAAATGACGGAGCGGCGCGTGTAAAGCTCAACTCGTACAAGGATCCAGTTAGTTCCACACGTTTAAGTAATTAGGGATTTTTTGAATTAAGTTAATACCCCATCTTCAAAAGTTCATAACTTTGCATAGAAAAATAATAAAAATGAAATAAAAATACCTACTTGCTCAGTGAGCAGAGTAAAATAATGCAGATTAAAAATAAAAATTATTTGTTGAATCTCTGATTTTTCACTAACTAAATAATTTATGTGGTATTTTAATTTATTTTGATTAAATATTGTTCAACATGGCTTGATATTTTTAGGGTTTGTTACTCATGACAGAAGAGATGTTCTATGATTTTTTCATGGTCAGAGAGCAACTCTGTGCTTATAACCTTAATTTTCAAGCTTGGGTAGCTATTTTGGTTCAAATTAATTATATGAATTAACATATCACTTGGAAAAATATGAGATAAATTCTATATGTTCCCTATGGTTAGAATAACTTATGAAAAAATATTATGGTGGTTTGAATAGTCTTGTATATGTCTATAGTTAATTAAATGTTTCTAACTTGTAATAATTAAATTAAATTAAATATTTATTAAAAATTAAAATTAGTTCCACATTGTGTAAAAAAATCTTGTTGACTTATTGTAAAAATTTTAAAATTATTTGATTAATTTTAAGTACTAAATTTGATTTTATAAAAAAAAAATTATATTTTTATACAAAAATAATTATTTTAAATTAATTACAGTTAGAAAAATTATGAAAATTGGTTTTGAGGAAATACTTCGTTTTAAGCTATATTTTAAATTAAAAGTAAATAAAAATAATTAAAAAAATTTTAAAAATAAAAATGGTTCAAAATGTTCTTAATTATTTCCCAATCACCTAAGACTCATTAAAATATTTTTTCCAATTATCCTGAATTAAAAATAATTTTTTAAAGGCCTATAAATGTGTTTCCCTTATTTTCCCATTAAAATAATTATAATAAATGAATTAAAAATCATAAAAATATAAAAATTTGTTTCCCTCATTTCTCTGAACTCAGAAGGATTAAATAAAAGTTTTAGAAAAATAATTATTGTAATTAAAACACATTTTCTATTCAAATAATCGTTAAATTAAATAATTATAACAATTAAAATTTAATTTCAAAAATCATGGAATTTTTTTTAAGCGTTCCTCTAACCTAGGTGAACCTCTAATAATTATCCCCTAAAAAAACCTTTATTTTGATTATTTAAACAAATTAATGTTGAAAAACCACATTTTTTCCTCTTATGTTTTAATTTAATCATGATTGAACTTCCATGGAAATCTCAAGGTCACTTGAGTTTATTTGATATGTTATGTAGTGGAGGGTCCCAAGGGTAAAATGGAAATTTTGGAATTTGAATGCCTTAATTAAATTGTAAGGTTTATTAAAGGGAAAAATGGGTAATCTTGATCTTAATTAATTCTCTTAGATGTTTGAAAGATGAAGGGTTAAAAAGGTAGAAACAAAATTTTCACCTTCTCATGATGAGGGTAAAATTATAATTCTGATAATTGTCATGATTTGGAAGTCAATTCAATTGGATGATCTTAAAGTAATGGGCTTGAGTCCTGAAGATAATGATTCACTTATTTAATTCCCACAAATTGGAGGCTGTCTGATATTAATGAGAATTGAAATCCCATTTCAATATTTAATTATTTTAAATTTGCTTAAAAAATTGAATTAAGGGGGCCTAATAGTGCATTAGGTTTGCTATATAAGGATTATCTTAATTGGGTTTAGAAAAGATGGATTTATTTAATTCATAAAAACTTTCAAACACTTTACGCCCTACTTTAACTCCGGGTGTTAAAATCCATAATGACTTTGGACTTGCCCTTTGGGGTACCCACTCTTATAACTATCAAATGAAATGTTAAGTGACTATCTAACTTCCTTCATTTCTCGGGTTAATTAAAATGTTAAGGTTCATTGAGTAATGAGGAAATTTTAATTCGATCCTAGGATAATTAATAGAACAATATGATAAGTCCAAAATAAACTTGAAACGTTTCAATAAATCTTTAAAGCGTTTCAGGGTCATTCCCCAAACACTTTGTAATTGAACTTGCTATATTTTATTTTAAAATCATCTGCTAAGATCTTTTGGAACTCATTGAGTCATTGTTTGAGGGTTTTTTAGTTACACCTTCATTTACCCTTGCGATTTATTAAAATTTTCTGTAAAATTATATACATGTTGCAACAGCTAATCCTTAATTGGAATGTTGAGAAGATGAGAGGCACACTTTTATAGTGTTCTTTAATTTCTGTTATTTTACTTTCTAAAATTTACTTATGCTTCCAAATATTATAACTCCTTAGTTGTGCGCCTTATTTTATTTGCAAAAATCAAAACCATTTTAAAAAATTAATCAACATTTTCAAAAATGTAAAACAAATTGTTTCAAAGGTAACCATAAAATCTTTAAAATGTCACTAAACTTAAAACGTCCTTTTGAATTTACAGAAGTACCTCAAAGGAGGTAAACCACAGTTGCTAACAAGATCTCCCTGGTTTAAATAAGTGTAACAGCTTATTTAAGCTAAGTAAATTCAAAAGAAAATAGTGATACCAAAACAAGGGAATCGTGGGATCCTAATCGGTGTCGTCCTAATCAACTTAAACCCCCCTTAATAATTGAACTTAAACTTGTCATTTAAACACTTAAAATTTAGACTCTATGACTACTAATTCGCCGAGGAGCTTGGAGCTAACTTTATGAGTAGCCTTCTACAACGACAATCTTCAACTGCAAGAGGATCTACAAAAGTAACTCTTTTTTCCTTAGAATTAAATAACAAGCCATAAGGTTTCGAGGTTGTCTGTTCAGTGCAACAAAAATCCTCAACTCTCTCTTTAGATCTTTTCACAATTTAAACCTTAACTTGTTTTAAAATTCTGATGTTTACGACCTAAATCCTCACTTCTTCCAAACTATTTGTGCGACCGTCTCGCATAAATGTGAGCCTTAATTAATAAAATTTGTAGGATGTAACATTTAATAATTCTTCTCAAAACTGAAGCCAAACGATAAGATAGCTTGAGAAGTCACCGAGGTTCTGCTCAGGGTTCATGAAATCCTCTAGTTATTCTTTCTTTGGATTCTAAAATAAAATGTTCCAAAATGGAGCCATTCCCATTTCACACCTCTTTGTCTGATCCTTGCAAAGTCTTACCTCTTGAAATTCTTTGAAGACAATATTCTCTGATCTAAATTGAGAGTTTTCTTAGGTGACTTCGGTTATATAAGATGTAATTAACTATAGGGGCTTACCCTTACAGGAAACTTTCAAGAACCCACCTTAATATAAACCTTATTTAATTTTTTGTATTAAATACGGGAACTTATCGGTCAACATAAAAAATGTTTTTTTTTTCGCAGACTTAAACAGATGTCATAAATTCTTTAGTTTATTTAATCGAGCATTACTAGTGAGTAGTGTATCTATTCTTCAGGATGGATGCATTGCTTGCGGTTTTAGGCTTGTTTATTTAAACTATTAAGGATATGAGATAAGTTAGGTCTTATTTTTTCAAAATTTAAAATATTACTTTTTAAAATTATATATACATATATTAAATTAAACCAGATTTTGGGATATCTATTCCGGTGATCGACAACTTCCAATTTGGAAACCAACAGCTTCTGGCGACTCCGGTAGGAAGTAGTTTCTCTTTATTTACATCAGAGAATCTTGTACTCATGCATCAGTAATGTGTCCATGTCCCTTATGGACCAAATTACCCTTGTTCTGTTGATATGCTTCACTTATTTCTTTCTTAGGTAAGTACAATAAACTCTATCAGACTTCAGGACCGTCTGTTCAATCCTCTTTAGACGGAGAGGTTCAGGAGTTCATTTGGAATTTTATTTTTGCTTGGGGTCAGGCCCCCAATAGATGTGTTGGTGGGCTAGTTCCGCCTGGACGTAATGCATTGTAAAGTTGGGGTCCTAAACTTTACCTTTTCCCCTCTAATATTTTTTGGGTTTGGTTTGCTTCTTTTCAAACTAAATCAAATCATTGTGTCACTTTTATTTTAACCTTTCCCATTTAGTTAATTAAGTTCCCCTAATTTTAATTTATTTTACTAAATTTTAAAGTCTTCACAAACTAAAATTAAAATAAAGACTTGCTCAGTCTACATAACAACCCTTGTTAATTTTTAGTGTTCGTACTAGAATTACAAATTATTGGCTAAATAACTAACCCTAGAACTTTCATTTTGAAGTTGTTGCAATGACGTTCCCGATGCTCACTTTCTCTTGCAACCTGCCAACTAACCGTGATGCTTACAATGTTGCTCTCACCATCAAGTTTGGAGCCGGATTCAATGAACTCAAAGTCGTGCTCAGAAAGGACCCATTTATGGTCATGAACATTGCTGCTCCAGAAGTACATGAGCTGTCTGTTGAGTTCAACCTGAACTGTCCTCAAGGTTCCCTTCCTGCAAGAAGGTGAAGACTACTGCTACCCTAACACCTGTTAAGTCTGTTGTTCCCTTGTCTGCTAAGGGAAAAGAAATCATGATCGTTGAAGATACATTTGAAGAATTTACTGCCCCGCCATCCGTATTTGAAATATGATCTTGTTCGATGTCCGTGCCATTAACTCTGTCTGAGAGAAGAAATCATACTTGAAGGATTCAGAGGGCTACTAAAGCTCAAGTTCCAGAGAAAGTGTCTGTTGATGAGGTTCCTCACCAGGAGGAACTCAGATTGCTTGAGACCACTCCAATTTTGCGGGGGGAGTAGGTTTCAACCATTAATTGACATTAATGGATATGAAAGTATTCAGAAAATTGTTATTGCCTTGTAGTTAATTCACAGTCAGGATGAGGAAAAGGAGTAACCCACTCGTATTACCAAAGTCCGTACAATATTTTAGAGGTTGGCTGTTAAAGAAGGATGTCAGTTATTAAGCTGCTTAAGCGAGTGGGATGTGCGGTGTCCCCTCAAATGAAGAAAAAAATTTTGAAGGATGTTAGGGTTATCCGACAGTCTCAAAGATTAGTTGAAGTTTTAACAGCTCGCATTCCCGTCAGATTCCTTCTAGGGAGATGAGTTGATACTACCGTTGCTACCACCGATTTTGTCATCATTGCTGCTCCAAGGTCGGCAGAACGTCAACCGGTCAAGTCACGCCTAAGTCCAAGGATACTACTAGTTGTTGCCAATAAAGGTGTTCTGAAGAAAGAGAAAGTAGAGACATCACTCGATATTATATTTAGTCTGCACCGTGGGGAGCAGGCCTCTCTCCCACAAGTCGATGCCTCTATTAAGACACCTCGTCTCAAGACATCATTGTAAAAAAAAAAGGTATGGGTACCCATGGTCGCCGTACCAATATGGTTTAATGAGTCCGCAAAGAAAGATTGTGGAGTTAAGCAAGGGTTTGAAATATTAAATGTCATTGCAGCCATTGTTGTTGAGTTCAACGTACATAAAGAGGATGTTCAAGAGGGTCTTCTGGATCTCAAGATAATCTAAGAGGCGATAATTGAAGAGAAAGTTGAATAGCTCAATGCCAAAATTTCTGAGTTAGCCAAAGAACATGGAGTAGATATGGATGATGATGAATTAGATTTTAATGATCATCTAGATGAAGACTTCATGGATATTCACATTGTCAAAACTAGAGCAGCTACATCTGCACGTGATGTCCAACCTCTTGTTGAAGGGAACACCGTAGATGATTTACGCAGGGTTGTTTTGTTAAGAGATGAAACTATTAGCTAGATGAAGAAGAGAATGGAGGAGATGGACACCACCATGACTGCCATGGCTATAGTTCATGGACAGTCTCAGTCACCGCAGTTAGCTTATCCAGAAGTCAACCAGCCAGAGATAGCTCACATTATCGATGAAACGAGAGAAGTTGCCTCCGCCAAAAGAGATGACCAGCAAAAGAAAGATTCCCCACCAAGTCTAATACCAGAAAAAGATATGAAGCAATTGGTCGAAGAACAATTTTGGGAGGCCTTAGCCCAATCTAAGGGTGGTGCATTAATTTTAAAGGGTAGAACTTACCCAGAAGAATTCAATGTCGTGCCCTACCCTAAGGGTTTTGTGTCACCAAACTTTAAGATGTTCGACCTGACCGAAAATTCCATAGATTATATAGCACATTTTTGAGCCAATTTTTGCAACACCAGAGGAAACGAAGCCTTGCTCTTCCATCAGTTTGTTAGCAGCTTGTCCGTAATAGCATTTGATTGGCATGTCAAGTTGCCTAACTGATCAGTAAAGATATTCACCAAATTGGAACACTATTTTTTGAAGAGTTTTGCTGGAGCGCAGCACCACATTACTATTGGAGATCTTGTAGTGGAGAGAAAAAAGCCTAACGAGACTTTAGTGGATTATATCTTGAGGTGGAGAAACCTAAGCATGAAATGTGAGCCTCAGCTACAAAAACATCACGCGATTGAGATTATACTCAAAAGCATCCTTGGGTCAGTAGCTTTCATGCTTAAGGGACTCACTGTCAAGTTCTTCAAGAAGCTGCTAAGCAAGGCCAATAGTTTACAAGAGGAAGTTAAGCATATGGATTTTCAAGAGAAGTCAGAAAAGTTCAGGACAACCAGAGCATTAGAGAATAAATTTATAATAGTACTGACTGTTGATAAAGGGAAACAATCAATGAGGATTCAGGCAGAGCATTCTCATCAGGTTTCCCAACAATTGTCATAGCATACTCAATCTCAGCAACAGTCACAACAGTATGGCAGGTCTAGCCAGCAGTCATACCAAAGAGGACCGTACCGGGCATATGGTAGATGTCCAAAGAAAATATGTTGAGATTTTCATACCTATTTTCACTGATTTTGATGATATTTCACTTTAAAGAAAGGTATTTTTGATGTTTTATTGCAGGTATGTTGAATTATGGTCATTGGAGAAAAAAGATACAAAAAGGAGCGAATTTAGAGTGAAAAGGACCAAAATATAAAAATTTGAACTAGGGTACCAACGACAAGCCCAACGGCGCCGACGACGGGTTTTTCCCAAGATTTCAAAATTAAATATTCCAAAAGGTCAGCGACGACACCCTCGAGGTCGCCGACACCGAGATCGGCGGTTATCTCAACATGTGCATTGAATGTGGATGATTTTTGAGGGGTTACTTAGACAACTCTTGGGAAAACTCTTCTACAACTTTAAGAGAAACTTTTGGCCAAAAATTAGAGAGGGTGTGTAGAGTGTAGAGAGTTTAATTTAGGGTTAGATTGTGAGGAATTCCTCGAGAGATTGTAAGAGTGGAGGGAAAGTGAGAGATTTCTTCCTCTTGCCACTTTGAAGAAGAATTCTGTGTACTTTAAAGAAAGGAAGAGATTCAGAGGAATTTTGAGGTTTTTTCTTGAGGAGGAATTAGAGATAAGTGGTATTTACTTATTGTGGTTTGTATGACTTTTCTTTTATATATAATTTCTGAGTTTTGTCGTATCTTCCCCATGAGTTCTGAGTAGTTTTCTCTGTCTTTCTCATTGTCTTGAGATTTTGTGAAATGGTGACCATGAGTTCTAAGTAGTTTTCTCTGTCTTTCTCCTTATCTTGAGATTTTGTGAAATGGTGATTTGTAATGGTTGAGCCTTTAGAATGTTAAGAAGTTGTGATGATCTTTTCACTTTGATGTTAATTTACTTTCAATCTGGTTAATTGTTTTGTTAAAATATGTTGAGTTTTACAACTAAAGTTAAGATTACATCCAAAATTTAGGGATGTCAAAGTCCTTGAATGTTGGGTGCAAATAAATAGGGAAATAAAATTATCAGGTGTAGACATGGAGATTTTAGAGTGACAGACTAAAATCCTCAATTTGGTCCTATCGTTTGGGTGTTGAAGTGGCGTAGAATTATAGATTTTAGAGTGACAGACTAAAATCCCCAATTCGGTCCTATCGTTTGGGTGCTGAAGTGTATTTAGCCATCAGGTGAGGGGAACGTGGGAGCTCTGAAGTGAGAGCCGGTATCCTCCCAACCTAGCCACATATTCAGCTCAGGCGAGGGGAACGTGAAAGCTCCAAAGTGAGAGTCGGTATCCTCCCAGCCTAGTTACAGAATCAGTAACCAAGCATAGGATTAGTCAATGTTCTTTATGTCTGGACCAAAGGGTAAGTCATATCGTTTGGGTGCTGAAGTGTAGATGTTAGCCCTCAGGCGAGGGGAACGTGGGAGCTCAATTCAATCCTATCGTTTGGGTGTTGAAGTGTAGATGTTAGCCCTCAGGCGAGGGGAACGTGGGAGCTCGGAAGTGAGAGTCGGTGCCCTCTCAGCCTAACCGCAATTCAATAAATAAGCATAGAATTAGTCAATGTTCTTTATGTCTGGACCAAAGGGTAAAGAATAAGTATGCTCCTATTTGGCTGTTGACCTCACTTTTGGTTGAGGTCTAGAAATTTCTTTAGTAGCCTAGGTCTAGCTA
>JXCR01146056.1:0-10216 GCA_002079205.1 Phalaenopsis hybrid cultivar
TATAGCTAAATTCTCAACAACCTCCACAAAAACATCCAGGAACTCTCCTTATAGGCAGGGAAGAGAGAAGAAGAGAGAAGAAAGCCACACTAATGTCCACGGCACTCCAATTGGGACCAAAGCCAAAAGAATTTCTTCCCTGCCTACAGAAGACGAAGCCAACAGCTCTTCTCGGACCGAGCGGCCGAAGCCAGTGGCAAAGTGAGAAGTATCGGGAAGAGGAGAAGAAGAATGCCACTCTAGTGTACCAGGGAACAAGTTTCCCAGAGTCAAGANTGAATATTATGATAGTCATTATGCACATAGCACTGAAGTTGAGAGATGTTAAAGACATGATATACACCTAGTCTTGGTGAAAATAACCAAACATTGTGAAACTTTCCCGACTCTCTCGATCACCTCAAGTGGACCAATGAAGGAAGGCTGAAGCTTTCCAGTCTGATAAAATCTTGTAACTTTGTGTATAGGTGAAACCTTCAAAAAATGCAATCTCCAACATTAAATTCTATCTCTTTTCTTTAGGTCAAAGCACTTCTTTTGACGATCCGGGCCGCACATAGTCAATCTCGAATATGATGAACCTTCAAGGTAGCTTGATCCACCAACTAAGGTTCGAATATTTGCCGTTCACAAGTATCAAACCAACATAAAGGGGATCTACACTTCATGGCATAAAGTACTTCGTATGAAGTCATAGTGATACTAACCTGTAAGTTATTATTATAAGCAAACTCCACTAACAGAATATAATCCTCCCAACTACCTTTGAAGTATAAAGGGCAGGCTCTCAGCAAGTCTTCTAAAGACTAAATGGTGTGCTTTGACGGTTCATTTGTTTTGAGGATGAAATGCAATACTAAAATTAAATATTGTGCCCATAGCCTTTTGCACTTGCTTTCATAGCCTAAAAGTAAACCTTCCGTCTTAATTTGATACAATGATGTTTGAAACTTAATGTAGTTGAACAATGTTATCTATCTAGATTTTGGCTAATTTATCCACTAAGTAAGTTTACTTAGTTGGTATAATGCGAGCCGAATTAGTTAGTCTATTGACTACAACCTAAATAAAATCATGTACTTGTATCAATCTAAGCAAGCCAACCACAAAATCCATGAAAATATCCTCCCATTTCCTCTATGGAATGGGAGTGGGCTGTAACAAATCACCAGATTTTTGATATTCGACCTTAATCATCTGATAGGTCAAACACTTAGCTACAAACTCAGCTACAATGATTTTCATACCCGACCACCAAAATAGCTTCTTAAGATCTTGATAAAGCTTTGTACTTCTCGGATGAGCAAAATATGAAGTAAGATGTGCCTCACGAAGTATCTCTTATCGAAGTCCTTTCTGATCTTGAACACATAGTCGATCATGAAATATCAATGTTTCTTTTTTATCAATTTTGAACTTGAGCTTTAGTCCATTATGAGCTTGCTTTATAAGCTGTAGTAAGTCTGCATCCATCATTTAAGTTGAAGGACTACAATCTGCAAATGTAGGTTGAACTGACAGTTGGCACATGATAGGACGAACTTTTGTCGGTATTATCTCGAGCTGAAGCCGCTCAATCTCCCATGCTGGTTGGTGCTCCTGGGTGATCATTCAAGCTACATACATTGAATATTTTTTACTTAAAGCATTTGTGACCACATTCGCCTTACCACGATGATACTAAATCTTCAAATCATAGTCCTTCATCAAATCAAGCTATCACTTTTATCTTAAGTTTAAATCTTTTTGTGTGAAAATGTACTCCAAACTCTTATGATCGGTAAAGTCCTCACAACAAACTTCATAAAGATAGTGTGTCAAGTTCTTCAAGATGAAGTTAATCGCTTTTAACTCAAAATCATGTATATGGTAATTCTTCTTGTGCACCTTGAGTTGTATAGAGACATAAGCTACAACTTTGTCATGCTGCATTAGAACTCATCCTACTCCTTGATGTGAAGCATTACTATAGATCTGAAATCCATCTATGCTAGAAGGATTGTAAGAATTGGGGTTGTCACTAAATAATTTTTGAGTTTCTAAAAAACTACTCACTAACATTAGATAATTCTAACTTAGCAACCTTTTTGAGTCGATCTTGATAGGGTTGCAGTGATGTAAGAGAAACCTTCAACAAATCTTCGATAATATCCAGCTAATCTAATGAGTGTACAAATTTCAGTGGTAGTGATTTGCCTCGACCTATCTAATTGTCTTAATTTTTGCAGGATACACAGAAATTTCAGCTTCACTAATATAATGACCAAAAAATCACTTGTCAAAGCCAAAATTTACACTTGGAGAATTTAGCATAAACTTTTTCTCTCGAAGAGTATTCAGTGTTGGTTTAAGCATTGGAAATGCTCTTTTTCGTCCTTGGAGCAAACCAAAATATCATCGATGAAGACAATGACAAATCGATCCAAGTAAGAGCTGAAAATTTTGTTCATCAAATCCATAAAAACAGCAAGGGCTTTAGTCAAACCAAATAACATCACTAGAAACTCATAGTGCCCATGTTGAGATAAAAAATCTTTCTTCAAAACATCTTCATTCTTGATCTTTAACTTTTGGTAGTCAGAGCAGAGGTCGATCTTGTAAAACACGGAAGAACCTTATAGTTGGTCGAACAAATCATTTATACGAGGCAATGGATACTTATTTGTCAGAGTCACCTTATTCATATCTCTATGTTCGATGCATAACTGCATGTTTCCATCTTTCTTTTTCACAAATATAACTGATGCTCCTCAAGGCCAAACACTAGACTGAATAAATCCTTTGTTAAGTAATTATTGCAATTGAAACTTGAGCTCTTGGAGTTTCACAGTGGCTATTCTATATGATGCTTTAGAGATTGTAGCAGTCACTGAAAGTATGTTTATGGTGAGCTCGATCTCACGATCCGGTGATAAGTCAAATAAATCTTCAAGAAATATATCAGAGCAAATACTTGAATCATTGGAACTCTATCTAAGCTACCACTAGATTTTTCTAATTCTACCACTCTATTGTAGATCAACCTGCATACCTTAATTACTAATATTTAAACATGAAAGAGTTCCTTTATGATCCTTGAAATTAGATGAGACAGAGCATAATATGTAGATAATCGGTCTATACCTAAAATTATATTAAACTCAACTAGTGGGAATATTTTAAGAGTAACAGTCACATGCATATCATTGATATAATGCCATAATCATAAACACACTAAATCACGATCACGAGTGAGCCACATGACATAATGATTGATGTATGTGATTCTGATGAATAAATAAATGCATTAGATACAAATTTGTTGGATATGAATGAATGAGATGATCCAGAGTCAAGTAGTGCCCTTATCAGTTGCTTTAAAATAGAGATAATAACTGTAACCACGTCAGGAGCTTCATGAGCTTTTTGTTGCATCATAACAAATGCTCGAGGTGGAATCACCTACCTGGGTTGCTCCAGATCCTGAGGTTGCTGAGGCTGGTACTAAGCTGTCGGAGGGTATTGATAATTGATGGTGGCTCCAGGTATTGAGATGCAGGAGGGCGCGACTGATATGATTAAGGGTGTGTTTCAGGTAGCTTGTATGTTTCAGGATAAGCTGCTTATTCTGAAATGCGAGCCGCGGCGTTATACCCGCGACCTGCGTTTAGTGTAAAAACCTGAACGCGGTTTCAAATAAGTTGGCGAAACACGCGAACCAAAAGGTACGCGACATTTTGAAAACGCTGTCCGCACTTATAAGCTGTCCCAAACGGGCCCTAAGACACCATTACTTATTATTGTTGTTGACGTTGAAAGTAATTTTGCTTCGCTTGACCTTTCCTGTGATGCTCGTGATATTGACCTCCATTAGATCTTTGCCACTTATTCTTGTGATGAGACTTAGATTTGTTCTCTTGGGTGTTTGTCACTTGTTGTTGGCTTGGGTCTTTGAGGGGACAATCTTTTGCTTTATGGTTGATATTTTAACAATTGAAGCATTTATCGAAAATCAAGTTACAAGTTTCAGAATGTCATTTCCTGCAATTAACACATCGAGGATTTATTTATTTTTTTACTTTTGCGCCATATTATTCTTATGTTGATTCATTTAAGAATTCTCATTTGTATGTGTATCTAAATTCTTCTGTTTCCCAGCATACTTTTCCTCGCAAGCAGTGATCCTTGTCTCCTCTTGAATAACTCGGTCCACTAACTCTCTGTGAGTCATACACTTGAGAGTCGATAGACACCACAGAATGTCCTCTCTCAAGCCAACATATAGGTGATAGATCCTCTGATCTTCATGTTGATTAATTGAAGGATGAAACATGCGATATTGGCAAACTGCATATCTTACTTCTGAGCTACCTTTATTCATTGCTCCAGCTTCCTTATGTCATTCATGGGTTTAGCCCAATATCCTATAGGAAAGTATTGTTCCAAGAACAATCTCTTGAAATCCGCCCTAGAAATTGTTACATATGGTCCAAAACTGTTGCGGCAGCGACTCCCACCATTCATCAGGTCCTTCAGTAATTGGAATGTTGTAATGTTTACCTTGTGGTCTTCAGGGCGCTTTATTTCTCGCAGCATCTTCTTGATATCATAATATCATAAAACCATGCATCATACTTGATCAGGTCCACCATGCTATTGAAGATAGGAGGGTGCATTTTCAAAAACCGTTCCATCACCTCAATCCATGGCACTTGGTTGGTTAGGTTGTGCCTCCATGATGGCCACTAGTATCACTTGTTGAGTGGCTTGTGATATCGGTTGTGCTGGCTGCTGAATAGCCTTAACCGCTTGTGCAATTTGAGTTGAAAACTGATTTGTAATGCCCGGGTAACATTCTGTATTACCACCTCTATGAGAGTCATCATGTGGATATTTAGTGCTCCACTAGTCTCGATGGGTTGAACAGGATCAACATGATGGTGGTTAGGGGAGCGAAGACCCTTAGAGCAAGGTACTTCTATATTAGCTCTCAAGACTCCTGCACAAGCAGCGACACTATCTCTTCTCTTTCGAGCCAATCTAAATATTTAAAATATATGTGAAATTAAAATCGATAAAGAACTTACTAATAAGAATAATATGTCCCCTACCCAGTCCTAAGATGACAAGAGATATGAAATGCAAAGATAAGGGATGTTGAGTACAAAACATTAGCTCTGAAAACACTTAGTCGCACCCCCAGTTCGGAAAGGCGGTACACCCCAACAACGTAAAACATAATAAAATGAATTAAATTTGTTTTGTATTCTTAAAAGAAAGATTGTATGGAAATGGCAATAAGAATAAACAAGAAAAATATAAAATTTATTCATAATTAATAGTCCGCTGATACAACTAAAAGAAAATAAAAAAATTTTGCATCAAAACTGCAATGACAATAGAGAACGCCTATCCAGACCCAGAATGAAAAATACAATAACTAAAGCAAATACAAAGTAATGCCAAAAAATAAGAAATCTCAAATTGAAAGATCTACTCCAGTGGGGATGGTCTTGCTTGTGGCTGAATAAAACTTATTTTGCAAAAATATCAACGAGTGAATTTGATAAGTAAATTCACTATAACAACTATTTATTAAAGAATACACAACAAGAAAAATGGAGCAAGCAATGTAAATAATAAATAGGGGTGATTATTACATGAATAATTAACCTCATAAGTCAATAATAGAGTAGTAAACAAAATGTTTTTAATTATATCAAGGAAACATGCAATCATTTCAAATTTGATCCATTTTTTATTAATAAGTTTCTATTATATTTATATAGTCAGTTTTAACAGACACTCTGAAGTCGGGAAGGTCAGTGCCAACCCAATGAAACTCGATAGTCCTTTATAAAGTCGTAACTCTGTGGATCTGTTGGCGGCTAGCCAATACCCGAAAGGGTTCTACCGTCCTACATACCATCTTACACAAGCATACAAAAGTCTTTTCACAGCTAATTATATAAGTAATATGCTATTTCACACCAGCTTGTGATATGACAAAAATCTTTACCATCATAACCACACTTCTTATTTGTACTAAAAAAATCGTAATCTCTCACTCTCTACTCCTACTTGAGGTCTTCAATGATTAAAAAACGATGAAGTCTCAGCTTAAGTGCATCAAAGAAGGCGGCGGTGAAACCCGTGCCGTGTGAAGAAGAGGAGTTCATGAAAATTTGGACCGGAATCACAAGCTCTCTCAAGAGAGCCTGGCACAATTTTTTTTGGCCTACAACTTAATTGTTCATTATGTTTATCTGAACTAGGGCATTGCTTAGATGGGTCCAATGTCGATTCTAAGCGGCTGAGTATTGCGTCAGATAGGTTCATGTAATTCACTTTCCTTATGTGACTGAGGATTCCTCTAGATTCATAGCCGTTGCTCTAGCTACTTGCCATGAATGATATCTATTGGTCAACTCTATCATACTGGTTCGAGCACTAAAGAGCTCTAACTCAAGCAGGATGCTCCCTAGTTTCAAGTGTACAGAATATAGCCCGTGACCTTATTTAAAATAAAAATTTACTTGCTTCTTGCATGAAATCAATCTACAAGTGGACTTGTACGCTCCGTATGTATAATTGGCATATTGTCTTCAATTTATAAAATATTTCAAATAGTTTCCATCCATGAAAAAAAATTGGCTCCAGTTTATTTTGGAATTATTTTAATATCGACTTGGTTCACCTGGTTCAGGTGAAAGTGTATTACAGAAAACCAAAAAATGTTATTGTGGAGATATAACAGTACTTTTTGTGTTTTGTTACCAAGTAGAACTTTGTTAGGAAACTAATCAAAATTTATAAATTTATCATTTTCATACTCTTTGGGGTAAAGGAGTATCAAGAGGAAAACATTCTAACCTACAAAGAAGATGAGCATGCTGCTGCGATAGAGAATACAGAGCCTTCTGTTGAGGAGGTAAAAGAAGAGGAAGAAGTTGTGGAGGCTGAAAAGCCACTTGAGATTACAGAATATCTTCTGGTAAATTATTCCACGTAAACTTTTCTACCTCCTATGTCAGGAAGACTTGCTTTGACTTGGTTCTGTGAGCATACAGGATATTGAAGAGATAAGATCCACTGCCGCAGAAATTGAGCACAAAAATGCATTGGCTCTTGCAGTCATGCAACCTGGTGAGTTTGTTAGTGCACTCACTATTTATTCGAACTCCTCACTATACCCTGTTTCCTTTGATTAATCTGTGAATCATACATCTTAAAATAAAGGATCAGAACGTAAACATGATTAAAATTATGAACGTTAATTGTTAGTTTGCATCTGCTGCTCTATTTTTTACTCTATAACAGTAATTTAGGATACAAGGACACTTAGCTCATTAAAATTCATCCTACTTTGTTACTCGTTTTCTATCTCAGCACAAGTAATTCTAACTATATATCTAACATCAGGGGATGGCTCAAGGATAACATCCACAGATTTGCTCAGTGGCGATTCAGGGTGGGAGCTAGCACTGGTCTCTACCCCGAGTACCAACGTCAAAAATGTTGTAGAAAGCAAACTGGTTTGCACTTTTAAAGCTCTCTCTTACTCCACTGATTTTATGATGTTTTATCTAATTTTTCATTTAAAGATGAACTCTTGTGAATTAGGTTTTATAGTTTCCATTTCTTTCTCAAATAAAAGAAACAATCTTCAGTATTATAGAAATATGATTTGTCAAGGGTATGCAGTCTCCTGAATATAATGGCAGATTAATCGTCATAAGCGAAGACTTTCTCTTAATTGATTAAAATGGTTGATATAATTGAACTATTAGTAATTACTTTTCTATTGAGTTATTATTGAACTTAGATGCGTCAACACAACTTTATGATCAAGAGGCTAAATAGTTTTCTGTGGGAATCAAAATAATAAATATTATTGTTCAATAAATCTCTTAGGTGTTAGTAATAGAAGAATAAGTATAAATTTGTGCCTATTACCTTTTGCATTTCACGAGCTTCTAAGATGATAAGTTAACAACGTTGTTTTACATTGAATTGATATGAGAAATCATCTACCCGCGATTTTTGAAATCTCTTAACATTGTAAGTGCCCCACCCTTCATACCACTGAAGATGCTTCTGCAGTGGTTTGAGTTTGACCAATAATTAACTAAAAAGATGATAGCATTATTAACCTCATAAGAACAAGAGAATTTATCGTGTTTTCAAAAAATTATGTTATCGACCGATTCTCTAAGAGACTAGAATATTCCTACTTGAAAAATATATTTGATTTTATACAAATTTGGTCTTACTAAATCATTTGCCTTATGCAACTCAGGCAGGAGGCTTTGATATGCTTTTACTGGATAGCTTATATGAGGATGCATCAAGAAGACAACAAATTGCCGGAGGCACCTACATTGCCAGTTTCAATGCCAGTTCATATGAGTCAAGGAATCCATTCACTATTTCGAGCGACATTGCACCTCCAACCAATGACCAAATGACTCTAATGGCACAACACCCACAACAACAACAATATTATTACCATCATCATCAACAACAACAACAACAATTTTATGATCAACAACAAAGTCAGTTCTATTACCAGCAACAACAAATGCCTCAGCACTACCAGCAACAACTTCATTATCAACAACAACAAATGATGATGCTGCTGCCTTATAGCCGTCAAACTCAGAATTATCACTTGCAAGTAGGTCCAACAAATCCTTTTTCTTTTCCGTTCACGGAGTTCTCACAAAATGCTCCATCACAAGGCAATTCAAGTTTGATTTGAGTGAATTCCATTATTACCCTCATTTAACATATATTGCAAGTATTTCTTCTTGTCTTATCTAAAAATATTTGGGTTATGGTTTTTTTGTTCATGGAGAGAATATCGATGTTGTTGTTACAATGAAAGTTATATGTCTATTGCATTTTGATTTTCTTGGTGATGTGCATATCCTTGTACATGTACTGAAGTAAATATATAAAATCGAAAAACATTGTTGAGGTGATTTTTTCTTAGCTTGATCTGAAGCAATTATTTTCCTTTTTCTTTTTACCCTTCAATCTGAAGGTTGCAGATTGCATTCTCTCCCTTTGTAGATACCTGTCAGAGATTTCGAGAATATGATTGTTTTATGTATATACCTCAGAAAGTCTTAACTTTATGGCTATATATTATGCTTTTTTGTATTGTATGCTTTTGGTGTCATGCATCAATTTCATGCAATGGTTGTGTGTCACTTTGATTGCTCAAATGGATACCAAATTTTATTCCTATATATATACATGATTTTTTTACTATGATTTTCTTTTATATATAACTTTTATCATCTTACATGGAGAACTTTATATAAATGCATTTTTTTATTTATTATCAATGTATTAGTAGAAAAAGGAGGATCTCGATCGACCATCTTGAAGAGATTATCTTTTCCCGTTGGTGGTTTGATTTTTTTCTTAATTTAGTGAGTGATGACCTTGGAAATCCATTAGCAAAGTTGTTAGATGGAAATGGTATTTATTATAGCATGATCCGCACCAATAAGCTCCACTTATCTCCAACTGAAACCATGGTCATTTGACAAGATAATTCATCATCTGACCTGACATGTAGTCTCAAAAACATTGCATTAATGCTACATGTATGCTAGAAACTTATCCCCGCCTAATCACTTGTCATAAACTTAATTGCTAATGTTAAAATGCGACACAATTTTTTCCTTATTAGTATTAGCTTTTTTTCCCCACCCCCATATGTACACATATGTGTGTATTTAGGGTTTTGCTAGGTTGATGTCATTAGAGCTGTAGTCCTAAGCTTTTTTCACTATTGTAACTTCCCTTTTCTTTGATATAAAAAATTCTCCTTCTCTGCTTGTGGTTTTTCTCATTCAATATTTTCTACATAATTCTTATGTTATTTCTTGCATTTTAGCTATTGTTCAATGCATCAATTTTATAAGAGCTATAATTTCATCCAATGGTCACAATCCATGATAAGTTTTATTTGTGGATATGAATAAGAAAACTCTCATAGTCGTCATTGCTCGACAAAGAAAGATGAGTCGACCAATCCATCGTTGAAGATGGTAAACAACATGGTAATGTCATGGATTTTCATCTCCACGATTAACAAAATTATAGAAATTTCATAACTAAAGAGATTTTTGAGGTACTTTGATAAACCTATTCCAACAAAGATATATCTGGTACATTCGAAAGTAAGAGTATAGTTCATGTTTTAAAATATGGTGAAAATTTT
>JXCR01146056.1:40270-54214 GCA_002079205.1 Phalaenopsis hybrid cultivar
TATATATATATATATATATATATATATATATATATATATATATAAACATGCAGTGCATATTGAGTGGTATGCAATGGTGTTATATTACGTTGATTTTTTGCAATCAAACTAAAATTTAATTTTAGAAATGTTTCATTTTTTCATGTATAACAATCGAATGATAAATGTTCTCTTTTATTATAGTAGTTACTCCAGACATTATTGTTTGCATAAGGTTGAATTTTAATTATTTAGATACACTGAATGGTTTGATTCTATCAGGTGAAGAATATGAATGTGAATGTGAACTACAAGAATAAATTAATTTATCATGTAAAAGTATATTTTCTCTTTTTAAGTGTTCGAAATGGGACACTTTTTCCTCTAGCCTGTTATTCATTTCTTTAACTTATTACATTCAACTTACAAATATGATATGTCGTTTATTTAATTCTTTTTTTCATCATTTAAAACATAATTTTTTTTTCTTCAATTTTTTGTATTCATTAGCAGTTTCAGAAAAAAGCATCTTCCATCTCTTCATAGGTAAGATCACATACCTCACTAGAAGAATTTGTTCTTGCCATTAGACACAGGTTGACTTCTTTTTCTTCAGATGTCACATCATTTGAAGATTCAGAGTCTGAATTAGTCCACATTGCATTTTTTTTTCTTATTATGTGATTTCTTGCTCTTTCAATGTTTTTTTCTTCTTTTTATTGTTATTTTCTTTTTCAACTAACTCTGGTCAGTCACCACTTTTGTGTCTTGGCTTTTTAAAATTATAGAAGACTATCCCTTTACCTGCATTAGGCTTTTTAATATACAATTTATGAGACATGAACTTTTCATACTTTTGCTTCTTCTTTTTTATCATGTTTCCAAGCCTCTTTGGGAGCATCACCATTTCATCATTAAATTAGGTGTGCTCATCACTTGACTCATCTACCTACAGAGCAAATATTTTTTTTCTTTCTCCTTTTGATGTGAGCCAGTTTGATCTCTTTGAACTACAACATGTTCATGTGCTATCAAGGAACCAAACAATTGATCAAGTGTACATTTAGTTAAATATATGGCCTCACTTATAGTTGTTACCTTAGCATCCCACTCTTTTGGAAGGCATCATAATATTTTGTAAACTAAATCTTAATTTTTATATGTTCTTCCTAGATAATGTAAAGTGTTTATGATCTTCATGAATCTAGTATACATGTCAAAAATAGTCTCACTAGGTAACATTCTAAATTGTTCATGTTCATGCACAAGTCTATTTATGTGAATATCTTTTACTTCATTTGTGTCTTTCATAAGTGATGCTTAATTTATCCCAAATTTCTTTAGCAATAGTGAGCATGGATATTCTCTTGTAATCATCGAGAAATAAAGCACATAACAAAATATTAAAAACTCTAGCATTCAGTTCATTCAGTTCTCTTTCATAAGCAGACCATTCATCAAAAGATTTTTCAACTTTCAAAACATTCAATTCAAAAGTAGGTGTGTGATAATGGTGTGTTAACATGTGTCACATGTATGAGTCTTGACCACAAATGAAAGTAATAAGATGGTTTTTCCGATAGTCAAATGGTACGCTGTCTAATAATGGTGGTCTATGTGTGAATTGTTCTTCAGATAATACACCTTTAGGAAATGCATCTGCCACAATGATCTACTCTAGGATATTAATTCAAATTCAAACAAATGAGTCGAGGATTTGATATCAATTGATATATGTTATGACATGATATATGTTATGGCACCCAAGTGGGGGGTGAATTGGGTAAAAATAATTTCTCTATTTTTTAAATTTAAAAATCTTGATTTTTAATATTGTAGAAAACTTAAATATATAAAATCTTCAATACTTTTAATTAAAGTAAACTAAAATAATCAAGCAGATAAATTAGTGTAGAAAGAAAACACATGAGACAACAGATTCTTATGTGGTTTAGCCAAACCCAAAACTCGCCTACGTCCATGTTTAGTCACCCTTGACTGTGAATTCCACTAATAATACAAAAATTACAACCAATCTCATGTACTCTCCTACATCGGGCAAGTAAAACCCCAAACACTATGTTCTCCTAATCGGTCATGCACAATCCCAAACACCAAGTTTTCCTAGATTGGGCAAGCTTTGCCCTAAATATAATGAGATAGTAAAATAAAAAAAATTAAAATAGGACAATATCTTTTAAAAAGATTTTCACTGAACCCAGGCTAAAAATAATTAACAAGACAAATATAATAAGAGCTCTAACTTGATGTGTGAATTTTATGTGAGTGCTTAATGAAATGCATAATGAAACAAACACACAACAATTGAAATATAAATGTAATCTTTCCAACACAAAAGATTTCAAGAGCTTGCACTTTTAAATTTGATTAAACAATCATGCAATATTCTCAATTAGGATTTGAAACTCACTCTGCAAGCTATCAAGAAGAACCTTTTAAATCACTTCCTATATTATGTTGCAAACTCTCCAACACCATGATAAGAATGAAGAAATAATTGAAATAAAAATTTGACGTGAGATTGAGGAACCAACAATTTAAATAAATTTCTTCAAGCAATCTCCTCATAATCAAAATATAATCAAAAGAGAACAAAACAAAATCAAGCTTTTTGCACACAAAAAAGCTTCAAACCTTTCTTCAACCAAAGAAGTTTTGCTTGAGGACTTAAGATTTTTGGCCAAGGTAGAGGACAAGAAAGATGCACTTAAAAAGATAAAATAAAAGCACTTTACCTCCTTTTAAAAATTTGGCCAAGACAAAGAAGATTGGAGGGAGATGATTAAGGAAAAAAATGAAATGATTCAAGAAAAGGTAAACTTCGGCCAAGCTTATTTGGTAGATGATTTTAATTTTTTTGAGCTTTAATGTGGCATGAAATTCATCCAAAGATAGCTTCATAGGAGAGAAACACAGTAGAAAACAAAATAAACAAAACTAAATGTAAATTTTGCATGGGTTTTTTACTAAGCCTAATTTTGACTCCCATGTGTTTGATTTCAAGGGATTAAGCCATGGGAATGAAGTAGACTGCAGTTAGGAAAGTTTTGAAGAGAGTTTGTGCAGTTAAGCAATAATTTGGTCAACCCAAAATTGTGAAATTCAGATCCTACATAAGTGCAGAATTTGGACATATTTTACAAGACTTGATTCAAGAAAAAAATAAAATAAAATATGAAAAAATTTAAATAAATTTCCAAAGATTTAATACCCATATATAATAAGTATTTAGATCAACATAGTATGCACAGACTGCCAAAATAAAGTAGGAAAAAATTTGTGAAATTCGGATCCTACATAGGCTCTAAATTTGGACAAATTTTACAAGATTTTGGTTCAAGCAAAAAGTAAAAATAAAATATAAAAATAATCTAAATAAATTCTCAAAGATTTAATACATATAGATAAGTATTTATACCAAAATAATATGCAAAAGTTCGGCCACAATAAAGTAAGAAAAATTTGTCAGATTCAGATCCTACAAACTCTAAATTTGGATAGATTTGTAAAATTTAGTTCAAGAAAAAAAAATGAAGAATAAAATATGGAAAAAAAATTAAATAGATTCTCAAAGATTTAACACACTTAGATAAGTAGTTACACCAACATATTATGTAAAAACATCGGCCAAAATTGTAAGAAAAAAATTTTGTTATAGGAAAACATATGAAACCATATAATTATCCCACAATTGATCAAATTAGTTTAACTGAAAACTTTTTATATAAAAGCTTTTATTGATCAAATTAGTTTAACTAGAAACTTTTTGGATAAAAACTTTTTATATAAAATAATTACTTTAAATAATTTGTAGAGGAAATATTAATTTATGATTAATTTAAAAAATTAGGTTATCAAGATATCTAATAAATGAGAAATTCAAGCTAAATGAGAGATTTATTGCAAGTGATATGAGTTTTAAAAATATTGTGCTCTTAATTGTCTTATTAGTTGCATATATCCTACTCATATGCTAAGCACTTCTCAAAANTGGCATATTTTACAAGACTTGATTCAAGAAAAAAATAAAATAAAATATGAAAAAATTGAAATAAATTTCCAAAGATTTAATACACATATATAATAAGTATTTAGATCAACATAATATGCACATATTCTGCCAAAATAAAGTAGGACAAAATTTGTGAAATTCGAATCCTACATAGGCTCTAAATTTGCACAAATTTTACAAGATTTTGGTTCAAGCAAAAAGTAAAAATAAAATATAAAAAAAATCTAAATAAATTCTCAAAGATTTAATACATATAGATAAGTATTTATACGCAAATAATATGCAAAAGTTTGGCCACAATAAAGTAAGAAAAAATTTGTCAGATTCAGATCCTACAAACTCTAAATTTTGATAGATTTGAAAAATTTAGTTCAAGAAAAAAAAAATGAAAAATAAAATATGGAAAAAAAATTAAATAGATTCTCAAAGATTTAATACACTTAGATAAATAGTTACACCAACATATTATGTAAAAACATCGACCAAAATTCTAAGAAAAAAATTTTGTTATAGGAAAACATGTGAAACCATATAATTATCCCACAATTGATCAAATTAGTTTAACTAGAAATTTTTTATATAAAAACTTTTTATCGATCAAATTAGTTTAACGAAACTTTTTGGATAAAAACTTTTTATATAAAATAATTACTTTAATTAATTCGTAGAGGAAATATTAATTTAAGATTAATTTAAAAAATCAGGTTATCAAGATATCCAATAAATGAGTAATTCAAGCTAAATGAGTGATTTAATGCAAGTGATATGAGTGTTAAAAATATTGTGCTCTTAATTGTCTTGTTAGTTGCATATATCCTAGTCATATGCTAAGCACTTCTCCAAACTATCCAATTCATATGATTTTGACTCCACAAGCTTGACTGAGCTTTCTAAGTCTGAAATATTCTCTAAAAAACTTTGTAGAAGCACATTAGTATCATCCAACATCTATTTGTTATCATCAACACTCATCTAGAGTACTATTGGGCTCAAAAAGTCAACATCTATGTATTTCAACCTTTGTTTATCGAAGAGTAGGGAACCGAGGTGAACCGTTTTTGAGGGATGATCACCCAACAGTAAAACGTAGATGAAGTCATCTATGAGAGAGATTTGTTAGGATACGTCCTCGTCACAAAGATTGAAGTTTTCGATGCTAAGTGTCTCTAATGAGTGTGATTGGCTTGCTTAAGGTTACACGATTGAGTTATCTTTTGATTTTTGCGCACACACCAACCCTAATTGGGTTTACAAACTTCAACTTGAGATGTGAAACAAAAGTGTTGATACAAAAAATAGACTGAAAGTGCCTCTCAAAGTTTTGTATGTTTGATTTCGACTTGAAGACAATGAACTAGATGTAGTGATTCATCTGCTGGGAAAATTCTCCTATTACGACAAGAAAACTAATCGCTCCTTAAACACTAATGATAGATTATCAAATCCATACAATGACCCAAATGCGGATTGAACTTTATCCCTAGTCAGCCTCAAACTTAGGAAGGTTCAGTAAAATAAGATGTTGATAGAGTTGTTTTTGTCAATCATAATTCTCTTCACACTGTAGCAATCGCCAATTCTGGCGTTGATGGCATGAGTGTATTTTTGGGGGACTTGGACTCCCTCTAAGTTATAATCAACAAAAATGATAGCTTGAAATGTGTTTTCTTTTTCACTAGTTCTTCGAGTTCGGTGATGAGGAATTGGTTAGATAACAATAGGCCTCCAACATTGTTTATACGAGCATACTTATCTTGCACAAATCGACCCAAGCACCCTTGTAAAACAAGTCTATCAATTTCTTCTTTAATTTGCTTACATGCTTTGGTGGCATGGTCATGGCTCCCGTGAAAATTAAAGTATTGCTCATGATTCCCCAAGTTGAGTTTTAAAGGGTAAGGCCACTTGACGGTCTCTTCATCAATTATGGTCATTAAACTGTTGACATGTGATATGTTGAGTGGTGTATATTCGTTCTCTAGTTAAGGCTCATGTTGTTATTTCAAGGACCATGGAGGGAGAACATGATTCCCTTGCTATGCAGACTTTCTTCATTATGAGGCTTGATTAGTATCCCATGGGCATCCCATGGGTTTTTCTTATGCTTGTCTACAAATCGCTTGAATTGCTCATTGTGTGTGTTGATGGCATTATATGCAATAATTTGAGCTTTGACATGATGGATGAGGTCACTGTAAATGTGAGTCATCTCTTGCATCAAGGATTTGTAGAAATATCATGGGCAAAGCCCCAGAAGAAGACTTCTCTCAGCAATTCTGAATCTACCCCGAGAATCTAATGAGATTCAGTGGAGAATATGTGAAAATAGTACTTGATGACTCTCTCATTTTGGAAAATTCTCAAAATATGGGACAAATCGTTGAAGATCTTTCTGTTTTCTATGAACTGCTCAATGAATAGTCTGGAAAACTCGTTGAAGGTATTGATTGTGCCCCTCAAAAGAGAGTACAACAAGGTGTTAGCTTGACCCTTTAAAATGGTAGGAAACATCTGACATAGAAGCGCATCAGAGACACACTGAATGTGCATGATGATTTGATAGTGGTCAATATGCTCATAGGGGTCAGTCACCCATTCATAGAAATCAATGTTCAAGAACTTGAAACCGACTAGCATGGGGTGTTGGAGGACCACCTCAGCCAAGTGTGAGGACTCTTGAAACTTACAATGAGTGAGGAAGTGATTCTTATCCCCCATAGAGAAGTCTTCTCGAGCCAGACGTCATAGCTCATCACAGATTATGCTATCAGGAGTGGTGACAATGTGGCGAAGCTAAATTTACCTTGAGCATCGGAGGGTGACCGGCTGGCCTAGCTACACAAGAACAGTAAGTAGAACACGCAGTATCGAGGAAATAGGTGTCTAGCCTGGCATAAGAAAGGTTCCCTAGTAGGGACGGGGCCCGATATGAGTCTGCTCAATCGAGGCATTTCCCATTGGCTCCAGATATGTGATAAGTAAGCTTTATTTGTTTGTGTGCGCATCAACTATCAGCCCACACATAGGAGCCGAAAGATCTCATGCCAAGACTTATCTATCCTGTGCACTCAATTTAGGGACCTGAGGTGCCTTCATCTGCAGGATAATATCTTCAAAGTGGGAAGTGACAGGGTCTTAACGTACTTGGTTTCATGAAAGTCTCCTATAATGGTGGGTGTTATAGTGGGATGCTTTGTTGTTATAAGTGTTATGTCTAGCGACCACTCAGTAAGTTTCACAAGTCCTTCGATTTTAGTATTGTCTTTCCCAAAAATAGCGCCAAATTGATGTGTCAGAAGATTTACGATTGCAAAGTGATTATTTAACATCTTAACATTTGACGAAAGTCATGCACACACTTAGATAACAGAAGTAACAAGTAAATATACCAAAAGTTTTTACATGGAAAACTCAAAAAGGAAAAAACAACTGGGCCTAGCCCAGCTGAAATGATCAAATATGAGCTGATGATTAAACATCCAGACCCTTGTCCCACAAGTTATAAATGAAAACACAGTTCCTCAATATATAATGTTTGCATGTTGAATGAGTCGATGTGTTGTGTCGAGAGAGGTTGCAGTTGAGAGTAGTTGTCAGAGCCCACTTCGAGGTGTGTCGTTGTACTGTGCTCAGGATAATGTGTTGCTTCATAGAATGCTTCATTACTCTGTGATGTTAGTCATCACTCAGCATAGTGTTTTGTTACTCTACAATGTGTGTCTTGACTCTTCAAGGGGCTTTGCTGCAACAAGCATGAGTCATTTGATGTTTGATGATTATTGGAAAGCGATGATCGAGGGTGATCAGTGGACGAGGGAGCGGAAAGTGTTCATCAAGTTTTTGGTCCAAAACGACACTGGAATTCAGGTCCTTCGCGAACTAACTCCAGGTCAAACTCTTCTTTTGGCTCAAGACCTCAGTCCCCTTTCATGAAGGGGGTAAGGCTCTAATTATAGTGTATGAGAGTGCCTCCCTGTAAATAAGGAGTGTTTTGAACCACTACATTGGACAACGCAGAGAGATTCTCACGATTTGATGACATTTTAACATTTAAGTATCTTAATAATGTCATAATTGAGTGATCTTAGAATTGATAGATTCGTCTCGTCGAAATGCTTGATTTAATATAAAACTTGTCAGGTTTGGAATCCATTTGACCTTCCAATTAGTCTCCAAAATATTTCAAATGTGGTTTAAAAGCTTAATTCAAGTATGATTTGACTCAGATTGGACCATATTTGGTGTTATTAGGTCCATCTTTTCGATGATCCGATTGTTTAGGGTTTAGGGTTTGTTGAAATTGGAGTTTGTTGAAATTGGAGTTCTTAATGATCTTTAATTGAAGTTGAATGTTTCTTGCTCACAAGAAAATTTTAAAGGTTCAGTATTGAATGACAAATTCGTTGATTGCCAATAACATTGATGACTAACCCTAATCACTACTAATCCAATTCATTAGTTTTAATATTACAATATTTGCTAAACATTTAAATTATAATAATTCATTATAATAATCACAAAATTAAGAAAAAAATAGAATCCACTTATTGTGTTGCCATAACTATAACCACTTGGAAGAACACCCTTGATGTCATGTTGACTTTCATGCTATAAGGAGAATAGTTCAGAAATATTAATCCATCCAACTAATATGAAGACATAAAATTTGTCCAAATAATATTATATATTCTCTTTCAAAAAAAACATCTTCTAACCAATCCTATATGTAGGTAATACTGGATCAATTTTAAGCCTTTTTTCTATCTTAAAATTATTACATCAAATTGATTTTAGTTCTCAATAAAATCTAATGAGCAATACCTACATTAAAATGAGATCAAATCAAGCCAAAATTTAACCAAGTTCATCTCAAAATTATAGCATTCATTCTAAGAATTTCAACAGTTCACAATGGCATTAAGATTGATCAATAAGAATTGCTTTCCCCATTAATCGCCAACTCCTATCATAACTATTCTAAGCACACCAAAATTTGCACATTTGCCTCAATACTAATACCAATCTAACAATAACTTTTCACCAAAACAACTTAGAATAAATGACCAAATGACTAATCACAATACTACTACAACAAGAGTCCCAAAATTCTCAATCCATATCTACAAACAAAATTGTTCTCATTTTCTCTCAGTAAATATCAAACTGTAATAAATACTTTAAAATATGTAATTAATGATTAGCTACCAGCACATTACCTGATGATTCATTCTTCAATTTCCTGACGATCAACTCAGCCTTCAGAGCATCGATCAGAACCGAGTCCTCTTCCATAATATCTCCTCTGAGAACTCCAAGAGCGACCTCATTCTCCACCATTTGCTGAATAACTCTCTTTACAGGTCTTGCTCCAAAGTTAGGGTCAAAACCAATGGTGCCCAGCAGCTCAACTGCTGCTTTAGTGTATTGCAGATCAATTTTCTTCTGCTTGAGTCTGTCTTTCACACGATTTAACTGGAATAGTAAAATTTGAAGTAAGAAAATTGAAGGAGAATGAGTTTAATCTTGATTGCATGTGATATTTGTAAGAGAAATTTACATACATAGCACGCAAATCTTATGTATTTACATATCTCACACCTAAACTTTCATATTTACATGGCACTGTGGTGTTTTGTATGAGAAATTTATGTATTTACATGTCTCACACCTAAATTTTCATATTTACAGAGCCTGGTGTTTAAACCTATGCATGAAAGTGTAAAACTCATCGTGACAAAAAATTCGATCAGAATATTCTGAACCATTTTTTTAGAATATCTTTAGTCAATTTATTCCCCCTAATGAGCATTATTTGCATAATAATGCTATTTTTAAGTGACATTAAAGATTTGAGTTTTATGTGTGTAAATATGAAAGTTTGGATGTAAAATATGTAACTACATAATAATTGTGTACTATGTATGTAAATGCCCCTAAACTTTCAAGGAATATTACCTGGATCTCCACAATACGGTTGATTTCTTTAGAATCAAGCGGCTGGAAAACAATATATTCATCAATTCGGTTCATAAATTCTGGCCGGAATGTTTGCCTGGCCAACTCAACCACCTGTTTCTTCATTAGCTCATAAACAGCTTCTTTAGAATCATGGCTTCCACGCAATGTTTCAAGTATGTAATGTGATCCAATATTAGATGTCATTATTATAACTGTATTTGTAAAACTAACAGTCCTTCCCTGTGAATCAGTGATCCTTCCATCATCCAGTAGCTGCAACAGTATGTTGAAGACATCATGATGTGCCTTCTCAATCTCATCAAAAAGAACAACAGAGTAAGGCCGTCTCCTAACAACCTCGGTTAGCTGTCCCCCTTCTTCGTACCCAACATAACCAGGCGGAGCACCAACCAAGCGAGAAACTGTGTGTTTCTCCATATATTCGCTCATGTCGATCCTCACAAGAGCATTCTCCGTGTTAAAAAGGTAGCCCGCCAGTGCTTTAGCAAGCTCAGTTTTGCCTACTCCAGTTGGACCCATGAACATGAAGCTCGCTATCGGGCGATTGGGATCCGAGAGCCCCGCTCGTGATCTTCGTATGGCATCGGCAACAGATTTCACGGCGATATCCTGGCCAACGACCCTCTTATGTAGAACCTCTTCCAATGAAACCAGCTTATCCCGCTCTGACTGCTGGAGGTTGGAAATCGGAATGCCGGTCCATTTGCTCACAATTTCAGCTATATCGATGTCAGTGACCTCTTCCCTAAGCATGGAATGTCCGGATTGGCGGAATTCTTCGAGTTTATGCTCTGCTTCCACGAGCTGTCTCTGAAGGGACATGAGGGTACCATATTTGAGCTCTGCAGCACGGTTCAAATCGTACTCACGTTCAGCCGCTTCCATCTCTAAGTTCACCCGATCAATCTGAAATGATCGACTATCACAATTAGAAACTAAAACATGGTGTCATGGAACCTTAGGTGCTGTTTGCAATCACTTTTGATTTTAATTTTAATTTTAATTTTTTTAATGTATTTTTAGTCAAAATGAAAAATATTTGATATGTTAAAATATGATTAATTGTTTTTAAAAAATTTTCAATAAATTGTAAGTCTTTTGAATGTTATTAAAAACAAATTAATTTTTTTTTAAAAACCATAAAAATAAAAGTATGCCAAAAATGCACAAAACAATAATATTTAAAAAAAAAATAATCTCAAACAAACCCTTGGGTCACCACATTGATTTCAATTTTACCTCCTCTTTAATCGAACGTATTCGAGTCATTAGGTTCTTCTCGTTCTCCCACTGCTCAGAAAGTTCCTTCTGCTTTCGCTTTAATACTGCAAGATCAGCTTCCAGCTTGCTTAGCCGTTCCTTTGAAGCTTTATCGGTGTCATTTTTCAATGAGAGCTTCTCCATCTCTAACTTCAGTATTGCTCTATCCACCTCATCCAATTCAATAGGTTTGGATGTTATTTCCATCTTTAACTTAGCAGCAGCTTCATCAACAAGATCAATGGCTACAGGCAACATTTATAATCTACTCAGAGAAAGAAACATTTTCGAAGGCTTCCTATCTGTTTGGAATCACTTTTGATTCTTTTTTTTTATTATTTTATGAAAATATGTTTAATTGGTATAATGCTATGTGCTTATATTTTATTTATATTTTTGTTTTAAAAAATAAATTAATATATTTTTAAAAGCACTCAAAATACCAAAAAGATGTCTAAGTATTCTTAAAAACAACTAACTAAATCAAACATTTATTATTTTGAATCAAAACAAAAAAAAGTTAAAATAAAAACAAAAAATATAAGTTATCCCAAATGACCCCTTAAATTGTCACATACCTTTATCAGGCAAAAAACGATCAGTGATGTAACGGTCTGAAAGAACAGCGGCTGAGACGAGAGCGCTATCGGATATTTTAACACCGTGATGCAATTCGTAGCGCTCACGGAGCCCGCGTAAGATGGATATTGTGTCTTCCACAGATGGCTGACCACAATAAACCTGCTGAAATCTCCGTTCCAAAGCAGGGTCCTTCTCGATGTATTTCCTGTATTCGGTCAAGGTGGTGGCTCCAATACAACGAAGCTCTCCTCGGCCTAACATGGGTTTAAGTAAGTTTCCAGCGTCCATTGCTCCACCTGTAGCTCCTGTAGAATTTGGAAACCGCTGAAAATTAGCTAACAAAAGACTTTTGGAAAGTCTGTTATCAAGCCAATCAAAGGAACTCTACATGGAAAACGTAAATGAAAACTAATAGAGATGAGCTTTTATTGAATGCAAGCATTTTTCCCTGAAGGTTTTTTTTTTTTTTTTTGAGAAAAAAATATCAAGCTTCCTTAATTTAAGTAATTCTTGAAATGATTATGCAATAAACGCTGGTGCGATGGAGTAAGGTTATTTATTTGGTGCAATTGACGACAGAATACTTCAAAGGAAAATTTACATACATACCAGTTAATTCCAATGTGATGTGGAGTGCCCGATTATTTCGTACGTACGCAATAATTTTACCTGCTCCAGACACAGGAGTCCTGCGAACAAAGCTAAGACCCGACTTTTATATCTAGACCGAACTGGTCCAAGTTTTGCACCTATTGAGGAGTCGGTCAGTCCTCTTGCGCTGCTCATACTTATCATATTATTATATGGTTATTTTCTTAGGAGTCTAGGATTAGTTTTGGATAGCATTTCTGTCATAACAGCCATTGTGTCCCCTTTTTTCCTTCTGGTGCAGTATCCAAAAGCGAGTAGTGCTCTGATTGTTTCTCGTTCTGAGGTGATGATTCTCCTCTATAGGTCAAGTGGAGCTCCGGAAGCTCCGGCTTTCCTTGCCCCACATCCACCCCAACACTTCCGGCCACTCTTCTCTGTTGCAGCAGCAAGGAAGAGCCTCCTTTTGCTGTTTTCTGCAGTTCCTGCAGTCCAGCGACCTTCCCGCCACTTCCCTCCTTGCAGCGCCGCATAGAACAGCATCCCATTGCTGTTCCTTTGCTGTCCTCCAGCAAAAACTAGCCGCCAGCCACTCCTTGTGCTGTTTCCTGCAACCTCTACCCTTCCCTAATCTTCCCACATCTCTCCCAATCGCTGGTCCTCATTGCCTCCATGCCTTGCTGTTTTCCAGCTGTCCAACCGCCCCCTATTCGCTGCACTCCCAGAAAACCGCTCCAACAACAGTTTAACTTAATCCCAACGCCCATACCATCATTCCCACCACTTGCCACCCTTACAAACCCCATAGCCGACCACCACCACCCCTGGATCGAACCCTAATGTGAGTTTTTGTATCGTGTTTGTTGTTATTTTTACTTTCAGTGTGTTGGTTGTAACAGTCTGTTGGCTTTTCAGTAATAATATTTGTTTGCTTATTATTATTTTGGTTAAGTCCAATATCATTTGGCATCAGAGTCAGTTTAACCATAGTACTATCCCAGGGTTTCTAGTATCCACCAATACTCAACCTCACCTCCACATAAAACTCATTTCCTTTACTGATTTTCAAACCGGCCACCCAAAAATTTTCTTTCCTACCCTATATCATCCCTATGCACTCTCTTCCACCTACCCAAACTCAAACCCCAACTCCAACCACCGAGAAGACAATTGTCGGAGACCAGTTCGGGAGGAATACCACAATGTCATTTATGAAAAATCCAGAAAAAAATTTCCAGGAACTTTCTATAGAGGATGTGCAAAGGGAAATCCTCCAAGTGCAACAAAAACCCACCACTTTTGAGAGGAGGCAATCCCAAAGGTCACTAGTAGCCACCACAGTGACCTGTTAGATCGAAAGAATGCAGCGACCCTTGTACTAGACAAATTCTAGAGATGAAGAATTACTGCCCCAAAGATTTGGCATGAAATATTAGAAAATCTAAGATATTTAAGTAAAAATGAATTTGTCATATTTTGACGGCCAAATGGATCCGGACAAGTTCAACGAGTGGCTCTGGGTA
>JXCR01146057.1:19414-31531 GCA_002079205.1 Phalaenopsis hybrid cultivar
CAGTTTTGTTCTCTTCTGAAAAGATATCATAATTGAAACTCCTAATAATAATAACATTAGTATTAATTTTATTCATTTTATTTATTTTTCAATTATTACATCATTTTAGTCCCAAAGATCATAAATATGTCCAATGAGTCTCCATCCTCTTTTAATCTGGGTTGAAATAATCTCAGCAAAGACTATTTTAACCCTATTAAAATAATAGGAGGAGATCAAATTGATATTTTTATAGACTTCACTAACATGACTTTTATAAAAAAATCAACTCATAACTCTAGCACTTTCCTCAACAAAACTGTCTTCCAGAAAGACAAATTAACATCAGCATCTCCAACACTGAATCTTAAACTCATAAAAGTGCAATTTTTACCATAACAGCCCCCTTCCTTCCACTGCTCCTCACCCACACTGTACACACATATTCCCTCACTGCTTCTAAATAAAACAAAATAGTTGCAGGTAAACGCTTTAATGGCCTCCCTGCATGGTTGGTCCCCTCCCACTCCCATTCCACCATTCCACATTTATTACTTCCTATCTCCTCTCTCTAATAAAACCAAAAGAAAGACAGAGAAAGAGAACTGCAGAGTCTGCTGGAGAAGAAGATGAAGAAGAAGAAGGAAACTCTACTCATCTTCTTCATTTTCCTTCTCTTCTTCCAAACCCTAGCCATGGCTTCTTCAGACCTTGGTTGCAGGGGAAGAGGAGAGTGCGAGTGGGAGAAGGACATGGAAATGGAGTCTGAAACCAGCNATCAGACCTTGGTTGCAGGGGAAGAGGAGAGTGCGAGTGGGAGAAGGACATGGAAATGGAGTCTGAAACCAGCNCTCAGACCTTGGTTGCAGGGGAAGAGGAGAGTGCGAGTGGGAGAAGGACATGGAAATGGAGTCTGAAACCAGCAGGAGAGTGCTCTGGGGTACCCTTGAGAAGCGCTATATAAGTTACAGCGTGCTGAGGAGAGATAGGGTACCCTGCAACCACCCTGGAGCTCCTTACTACAGCTGCCATGGAAATGGAGAGAAGAAGGCTAATCCTTATGTGAGAGGCTGCTCCATTATTGCTGGTTGCAGACAGAGGTAGCCGTTAACCTAACGGCTCTATTTTCTCTCTAATGGAGTTTTCTTTTTCGTTTTTTTTTTTTTTTGGGGCTTATTAAATAATTTGATTTTTAGATTTTGAGGAGGATTTATGAAGAAATTTGCAAGATTTTGCGAGCTGTTCAATTTTTTTTTTTTTTTAATTTGGTTGAAAAAATTTACAAAAAAGACACTTTTGAGGGTTCGGATCTCTCTTCATTTTTGGTTTTTAAGCTAATTAATATGATTTATTTATAGGTTTTAATTATAAAAAAAGACACTTTTGAAGGAAAAATATTACCTTATGAGTACTGATGCATCAACACTCTAATGGGGATGTGTCACGTGGTATTATGGTGGGATCATTGTATACATGACACATTTCCATTAGAATAGTGATGCATCAGTACTCTTGATCTTGAGGTAATATTTGTTCATTTTAAAGTGAGATGGAAGATGTGGGTGTTATAAATGTAAAAATTAAATTTTAGGTGCTAGATATCTAAATACATAGGAATTAAGTGATATGTATGTAAATGCCCCTAATACATAGGAACTGAGGTTTTAAATGTTTAGATTTATAGGTGTAAAAAAAATAAAGACTAATTGTTAGATATGTAAATAAATAGTAATTGAGTGGCGTGTATGTAAATCTTAAAAAAAAAGGGGTAATTACATGCATGCCACTCAATTCCTATGTATTTAGCTATATAACATATAAAACCTATTTCTTACATTTATACGGGCTTAATCTTTCATAGCACATAACAAATACAGTTATTTTAACTTTAAAAAAAGTGATATATACCCTCTTATATGAAAAAAAATATTGCATCAGGACTCCCCACGTAGAGTTACATGCGGAGTCCACTAAAATCAATGGAGCTGACGAAAAAAAAAAATCTGCCCAGCAACACCGGGAAATATTCCTCGTGTTATTCCATGTTATTGTGTTATGAGAATATTTTAAGTGTTATAATAGCAAAATAACACATCAATAATACTTGAATAACACACAATAACACATAAATAACACACAATAATATCTAAATAACACAAGAGGAATATTATCTTGTGTTATCGGACATATTTTATTTTATTTTTCTGTCACCGTATGTGACATGATTTCATTGAATTCTGCACCTAACTTAACGGGCGAAGTCCCGATGCAATATTTTCTCTTTTATATATATATATATATGCATGAATGAATCTAAAATTTTATCAAAATTTAATTTGTCACCGCCGATTATATATTTGGAGCCATGAAAAATACATGCGTATGGAATAATTGCAAAATCGTCCCCACTTTCATAATAATTACGCAGAATGTGATGGCATGAAATGGAATTTTGAGCCGTACAAATTATCTGTGCTGACGGATGGCGACCTGCCGACAATCGGCAAATGCATGACAGCTATATATGTTTTTTATTATGGTCTTTTACATAAATGTCACATCATCTTTATATATTTACATGTAAATAAATTAAACTTTCATATTTATGAAAAATTATTCGACACGTGTCGATGTATTTCGGTGGGTCCTACTTTAATTTAAAAAAAAAACAAAAATAATCCTGAAGATCACCGTTCAGGGTCGAACACCGCATGCAGAGATGCATGCGATGTCGTATGCAGTAATTTTTCCATATTTATCAACATAATAATCAAAATTTGTCACATATCAAAAATATTAATATATTATTAATATACATATCAAATTGTAGGTTTTAGGTATATAAATGACTTAGAATTGTGTGGCATGAATGTAAATATCACTTTTTTATTTATAATAATATAATTTAAATTTTATTAATTTATAGATTAATATTTACATTAATTTTTTAGCTATCAAATTGGCATCTTTAGGCATCATGAATTAAATTGATAAGTTGATCAAAAGATATATATCTATATATTAATTGAAATTTTATTATGAATTTTAATATTTGAATAAAAAAAGTAAAAAAAAAAAGATATGTAAAAATGTGCCTTTATTTTTTTTTTAAATAAAAAAAGGAATGGCGATAGACTATTATACGAGTCTTCAGCCACTCCAAATATGTCTAACAATTCGAGTACCACATTCTTAATAATAACAACACCAAAGTGGATTCTTATATCGTGCATAACAACCAAGGGGTTGGGGATATTAGATATAGATATGATGAGTGAAGTGTAAATAAATGACACAACAAAATAATCTAACATTAATCTTAATCAAAAAAATTGAGTTTGGATTAACTCGATTAATACTTAGCTCGAGTTCAAATTTAAAATTCTGACTCAATTCAAGTTTCAGGTTGGATTCAGGTTAACCTGTCAACCGCATTATTCATTATATAATAAACATTATTCAAGTTATTCATTTTATGATAATTGAATAATATAAATAATAATTATTATTTTATTANCTAGCCTCCTTTTGACTGCAAACCCTTTCTTTCGTTAGGGCACCTTCTTTTCCTTTGGAGTTTTCTTCTCCTCGGACCTCTAATCCCTGCTCCACTTCTTCTTAACCTCAAGATGAAGCCGCAATGCAACTAATTCAAACACTCTACTCATCATTTCCTCACTAGGGACCTCATCTGAAGACTTCTGAGTGCTCGTTATGGAAATAATTCTAAGAGCCGACCGACTAAAGCACACAGATACAAAAATAATAGTGATATCAAAGACACCAATCAAATCATATTTATAAGGGTCATGGGCTAAAAAATCTTGAGAGTGCACTTATTAAGCTCTGAATACAACATAAATCAATCAACTTTTGAATTTATTTTACTTATTCTTATCTATGTCACTTTCAATAAATAAAAGAATCGAGAAACTAAAATATGTATATCAGATATGCATCTACATGAATCTCGAGAAAATCTTACGGGCAAAATGTGCAAATGGGTACAACTAAGGAGAGCTCACAAACAAAAGATTAAGAGTCAACGGGTGAAGCTTGAAGGCCCATGAGCAGAAGACCAAGAGTTCTATATCAAAAGGCTAAGTGTTCACCATCAGAATACCATAAGGCCTGCTAATCAGGTGCAACACCCTTATGCTGGGGTTGAATGCCAACCAAGTGTAGGCTATATGAACCAAAGACTAAGGACTATTGAGCTGAGTGGACGACACTATTCGCCTCTTTCAATAACTTAAATCAAGGGAAGAATGTGGTGTCTCCCATTATCTTACAGACGTCCCCGAGATTGTTCATCCTGAGCCAAGAACTAGCCATCACAAAACACACGAAACAACACCGAAGGATCGCCTCTTCTAGGTGTAAGCTACCTGTCGGATTACAGTGATTCAACTTCTGCTCGATAGCCTAGGCTTGCTCTTCCAACAAGAGTTCCTTATATTGGGATCAATAGTCAACAACCAGACCAGCATAGTCGATCGAGAAAACCAAACCGGCTGAGTTGAGTCTCCTCAACCTGAAGACAATTAAGGGACGACTTACAACCTCAATTCGGCGAAGCAAACAAGCAGGTCTTGTCGAATCAGATCCAACTAACTTTAGTTGGCCGAGTTATGGGTGGCCAAATTGAAGGTCTATATATTTTAAATACCTAAAACAACCTGTAACACCCTTGTTAAAATAGTGACACATATGTAACTTCTTCTTCACCTCAAGATGAAGCTGCGATGCAAATAATTCAAACACTCTACTCATCATTTCCTCACTAAGGACCTCATCTGAAGACTTCCGAGTGCTCTTTACGGAAATAATTCTAAGAGCTGACCGATTAAAGCACACAGACACAGAAGTAATAGTGATATCAAAGACACCAATAAAATCCTATTTATAAAGGTCATGGGCTAAAAAATCTTGAGAGTGCAGTTACTAAGCTCTGAATACAACATAAATCAATCAACTTTTGATTTTATTTTACTTATTCTTATCTATGTCACTTTCAAGAAATAAAAGAATCGAGAAACTAAAATATGTATATCAGATATACATCTACATGAATTTCGAGATAATATTACGGGCAAAATGTGCAAATGGGTACAACTAAGGAGAGCTCACAAATGAAAGATTAAGAGTCCACGGGTGAAGCTTGAAAGCCCATGAGCAGAAGACCAAGAGTCCTATATCAAAAGGTTAAGCATTCACCATCAGAATACCATAAGGTCTGTTGATCAAGTGCAACCCCCCTGTGTCGGGGTTGAAGGTCAACCGAGTGTAGGCTATATGAACCAAAGACTAAGGACTATTGAGCTGAGTGGACGACATGATCCGCCTCTTTCAATAACTTAAATCAAGGGAAGAATGCGGTGTCTCCAATTATCTTACAGACGTCCCTGAGATTTCTCATCCCAAGCCAAGAACTAGCCATCACAAAACACACGAAACAACACCAAAGAATCACCTCTTCTAGGTGTAAGCTACCTGTCGGATTACAGTGATTCAACTTCAGCCCGATAGCCTAGGCTTGCTCTTCCAACAAAACTTCCTTATATTAGGATCAATAGTCTGCAACCAGACTAGCATAGCCGACCGAGAAAATCAAACTGGCTGAGTTGAGTCTCCTCAACCCGAAGGCAATTAAGGGACGACTTACAACCTCAATTCAGTGAAGCGAACAAGCAGGTCTTATCGAATCGGATCCAACTAACTTCAGTTGGTCGAGTTTTGGGTAGCCAAATTGAAGGTCTATATATGTAAAATACCTAAAACAACTTGTAACACCCCTATTAAAATAGTGACATATATGTAACTTCATATATTGAAACCCTCCCCACTCACCCAATTTTCTATAAATAGGGGGGCATTTCCACCAAAAAAAAAAACTAATCAATAATTATTGTGCACCCCCCCAACCTCCTTCCTCTCCCTCTCATTCTCATTCTCATTCTCATGTCTTGTACTCTATTCCTTGGTGTGACTCAAAGACAGATTATGATCAAACGCTACCCAATCTATTTGCCTATTAACATTTAATTTTTTTTATATATTTATATTATAAAAGCTTTTTATTTTACATAAAAAATATCACTATTTTAATTTTTAAAAAGAGAAATACATAATCTCATGCATAAATACAATATCATATAATATTGAAATTAGAAAAGGGTCAACCTTATTTTTTTGGGTCTAAATCACTAGATGGTTACATTTTTTAAGTTATATCCAGGGGACTAAATTGCCAAATCTATACAAAAAAAAATTGTTAAAACTTTTTATTTATATAAATAAATCTCAAATTTCATCAAGAATCAAACAAAACAACGAATCTCTGCCGTTCGATCTGACTTTTGATTGAACTAGGGATCGGTATCCGTACATTTCAGCTGAGCTGGTAGTAGGGCCCCCGATGTTTTGAGTCACAGACAACGCCACGTGACGTAAACATCGCCGGTGGCCCTGCCGAAACGCCGCTGCATTTGGCCCACTCTATCGTCACCATTCTCCTATAGAACAATTTCTTCCATTTAAAAATAAAAGAAATTTACTTAACTCCCACATAAATCTTATGTATTTACATTTCCTACCAAAATTTATATTTATAATGTGTTTTAAGGTTATAGATGAAAATATGCATCTCATTTTATTAAAATAAGTGTTATTTTTTATTTGATATTAAAGATACATGAATGCCCTAAAAATTCAAATTTAGATTCTTATGTATTTACATATTTAATATATATTTTTTTTAATTTATATATATATATATATATATATATACCCTCTAGCCTCCTTTTGACTGCNTGGACAAATTTCCCACATGTAGAAGGAGAGCTAATTGAACTGGAGGTATAGTCCTTGCAGAAATCACTTATGTTTCCTTCCCCCTTACTTCCAAACTATGTGCTGGATTGTTGCCTTCTCTAAAAATATGTTGGAATTTCAATTCAACATTGTTCAACAGACTCTTCATTTTATTGTTCCGTCTAACAATATCCAAGGGGGCAGCTTCTTGTTTTAGTATTCTAATACAGGTGATGAAATCAGAATCTACCATTAGTTTTGTGATGTTACAATGATTGGCAAGGCAGATAGCCCAGTAAATGGCTATCATCTCAGTTTCAAGTGCATCATAAGCCCAAGATGGAGAGGAGAAGTAGAAAATACACTTTCCTTGAGAGTTTTTAACAATTCCACCAACACCAGAAGCATCATTAGAGAAACTACCATCAGTATTGACCTTCAGCCACCCTAAAGGAGGGGGGGGGTCCAAAAGACCAAAGTTGGGTTGCAAAGCTTCATGTATGTCCCATTAGGCACCCAATTGTGGAAAACATTGGGAAAATTCTAATATTTTATAATCTTTTGCAAATAGGAAGTACAATTAAAAACCATAGACTTTTCCATAGCTTTAATGTTGTTAAACTTTACTTGGTTTCTACACATCCAGATGAACCAAACAACAATACATGGAATGATTATCAACTTAGCTTCCAACCATTCCTTCCAACACCACAAATTTTTTTTCCAGCTAACTTTCAGATTATCAATTTTGAGTTGAATCAAAAGTTCAGTCCAAGTTCTATGAGAGAAACTGGAAGAGAAGAACAGATGTTCCAAAGTTTCTTCGGCCTCACTACACAGGCAACAACATGAAGGCCCCCTAAGCCCTTTCATCTTCAAAATATCATCACTAGGAAGTAAATATTGCCAAAGCTTCCAGTAGAAAAAAGACATGGAATGTGTTAACCACTTTCCCCAAATAGTTTTCCCCCACAGGACAGGTTGCCACTGATAGAATTGTTGAAAAATGTAAGCTGAAAGTTTTTGTGAGGGGGTTGTCTAGTAATGATTTTATCTTTTTGTGCAGGATTGATTTTTGTTTTATTAACTCAGTACATCTACTCTTCATTTAAGATGGTAGACAACAGATTACAATTCCATTGATTTTCAGTCCAAAATTCATTCACCTTTGTCACATAGTTGGGATTGGAGGTGTCACAAGATAGCCTCTCCCCATTCCAAATCCATTTATTCAACCAAAAATTAATTTTCCTTTCTTAAAGCTCCCAAATAAATAAATCATCAGTTTGATGTCTGACCTCCAGTAATTTAGTCCACAGCTTGGAATCACCTAATTTCTTCTTAGCCAAATTAGGATGTAATGCCCTGCAGTACTTCCCTTCATAAACAGTGCCCATAGACTGTCTTGGATCTAAACTTAATCCAAAGTTTACAAAGATTAATAAAACTTAGTTGCTAAAAATATTTAAAGCCCAAACCACCTGCATATAAGGGCTTATAAAGTTTTAGCCAAGCTAACCAATGAAACTGTTTCTTCTGTCCTGCCCACATGAATTTATTAAAAATTCTGCCCAGCCTTATTTGAGTCCCCTTCTTCATGATGAACATTTGAAAAGCATCGGAGGGGTTGGAAGTTAAGATACTGTTAAGGAGAGTGATCCTACCTCCATTTGAGAGGAAGTAATTAGTCCAACATTGAAGTTGTTTCTGAATTTGATCAATAACACCATTGAATTGAGTTTGCTTGGCTCTCCCTTTAATTAATTGGACTCCAAGATAATTGATTGGTAGAGAAGCCAGACTAAAGCCAGTGTGCTATGCAATCCATTGATTAATCAGTGGAAGAATGTGTGAGCTAGTAAAAATTTGACATTTTTATTTGTTAAGATGCATACTAGATGTTCTTTAAAAGTGTTTGAGTCCTTGATAGAGAGACTTCACAGCATTCTTAATAGCCTTTGAAAAATTAATAATATCATCTGCATAGGACAGGTTACTCACACCAATGTTGGATTTGTGTTGATAGGCCAATGAGGATAAGAGACAAACATTTGATTTAGAAGCCTATAAAGATAATCCATAGCAAGAATAAAGATTGTTGGTGACAAAGGATCTCCTTGTTTAATTCCTCTAAAAACATTGAAGAAACCTTGGTTCTTTCCATTAAATAAGATAGAATGGTTATTGCAAATAAGCAATATTCTAGTCAGATTGATAAAAGCCCCTGAGAAACCCCTAGCATTTAAGTAGCCAAGATAAAATCCCAGTTAATTGTATCATATGCCCTTTGGATGTCTAATTTAAGAATGAGATTGCTTCCTCTACATTTTATATCAAGATCAGCAACAGCTCTTGAGCATAGATAATGTTATCAATAATTTGCCTGCTTTTCACAAAAGCCACCTGATTATTGCTAATAAGCTGCTGAAGATGAGGTTGAAGCCTGGTGTTAATTATCTTATTGATTACTTTAGAAGTAACATTTGTTAGGCTGATAGGTCTGAAATCACCCCACCCAACCTTGCTGGAATTTTTGGGAATCAAAGTTATAATGGAAGCAGTAAAGTACCTAGGGGGATCAATACCTTTAAAGAAGCTTTGTACTACAGCAACAAACTCCTCACAGATGATATTCCAAGTAGCCTTATAAAACTTAGCAGTGAAGCCATCAGGGCTAGCTACCTTATGGTCATCAATAGAAACCAAAGCAGCTTTAACTTCTCCTTCCAAGGGGATATTATTAGTTCCAAATTGTGGACATATTCTTGACATTCAGAGAAGAGCTCTATATTTATCTGAGCTCTAGAAGATGACTGGTCATTAAAAAAGATTTTGGAAGTAATGTACAACATCTTGGGCAATAGCCTCAGCATCAGACAAGCACTTACCAGAAGAATCATTGATAGATAAAATCATATTATATTTCCTTCTGAAGTTAATGCAAGCATGGTAATAACTTGAGTTTCTATCTCCCTTAATAAATTTGGTAACAACAGCCTTCTGCTTCAAAAAACTTTCAGAATAACTAATTTGCATTAGAAGCTCTTCATTAGCTTTATGAAGGTCAACTTCAGAATTTAAACCCCTTTGAAAACTCTTTTTCATATTAATAACTTTACTTTGGGCATTAATCAGGTTTTCATGTATATTGCCAATAGTGTCCCAATTCCACTTCCTTAGATGTGCTGCCACCTTCTTTTGGAGTTTCCACAGATTATTCTAGGGATTAGCCTCTCTATCTGACCTCCATACCTTAGCAACTTCCTCAACAAATTAAGGATGTAGAGTCCACATTTTGAAATCTGAAAGGAGCTCTATTGGGGATTTCAACATTTTGAATTGAGCAAATAAGAGGCCTGAGGTCAGAACCAACCATGAACAAATGAGTAATGATAGTAGAGGGGAAGGTTTGAACCCATTTGGAATTACCTAGCATTCTATCAAGCCTTTACCACATGGAACCCATTCTCTAAGTGAAATATGGACCTTGATAAACCAAATCAATTTATTTAGCCTCAGAAAGAAAATCATTGAATCTATTCATGGCAGAAATAGAAGGTGGTCTACCACCTCTTCGTTCACTAGGAGAAGAAATACAATTTAAGTCCCCCCCCCCCCCCCCAAATNCATCTCAAAGGTCGTATGGCTATAACTCCTCCAATTCTATATTTGGTCAGAATCCATACAACATCTTGTGGTCATCCATCCTTCTGAGTGTAATTGAAATTGTGCATCATTGTAGCCTTAGAATGCAGTGCTTGGCAAGGTCGGCTCTGTTCCCCTTCAAAATTAGTGCCTAACCCATCGACAGTGGAATTGCAACTAATCCTTTGAACTCACTGGGTCCAACAATGTCAAGTTCTTTCCCAAACAAAATGTCACTTTTACTCATGAATAAGATAGTGTAGAAAGGTCTGACAAAATCTTGGTGATCGTATGTGGGGGAATGCAGTCTACCTCTTCATAAATGTTGATGATACAACCGTTTAGAATGTAGTATGCTCGTATCATGCTTTATCTGACCATCCTTTTTATCATCCGCTTTATTGTGAGAGGCAATGGATCCACCTCATGGTGTCTTAAAATTCCCGGTGGTGTTCCCTTGCCAATCTTTGCTGAAATTGTAGCAACAACTTCATTCGATGGTTATCATACCTTTTCTATGTGTCCAGTTTCGTGGTTCTGAATAAGTTCTTTCCATCAGAAGAACAGCTCAACCTCTATCTCTTAGGTCAGAAACACAGTCTAGAATCCTTCTATCTTCACTTTCAGAAAAGACTCCGGTGTACAGTTCCATACCTTCCAGTATATTCAAAAATTTTACTTGGTATTCTTCGTAGAATTCAAACTCTCTCTTCTTTACTTTGCTCATCTTGTCAAATTCTGCCATGATAACCATCTGCAACTGTTGGGGCCATTCCCTCATTTCAATATCCACAGGAATCAATGTTTGCGCTGTCTCTGTATCTAATGGGATGCATGATTCTCCAACTGAGTGGCCGATATCTGAAATCCACTTTCGGTAGACGCGTACTCCTCAAGATTGTTGTAACGCTTTAAGTGGATGACGTTACATTTTGGGCATTCCTCAAATGCTACTAGATCTGGTATTTGTCTGGGGATCTCTACATTGTACTTTGGGCAACCCACATAAAGCTCATCAGAAATAGTAACATTGGCCTTAAAGCAAAGTCGGACTCGTCCTCTGTGATAAGCAAACTTGAGGGTGTCTCTCTCATGCAAGGATCATATATTTTCCCCTCATAAATTGGGGTAAGTAAGTTTTCTACCTCTTTTAGGAATCTTTTTTTCTTCATGTAGGAAAGCACTGTGTTTTCGGTGATTGGCATTTTCTTTGTTGATTTCTTCTCAAAGGCGCATTCGGCAGTCTGTCATCATCAAGACTGACTAGATGTCCTTTTAGAAAATTATCATTGACAGTAAGGGGCTAATCCCTTCCATCGCATTTTGCTGCACTATCACTTTCTTCCTCTTCAGCAAGGAATCCTCTTTAGTGCTGATCTTTAATAGCGACGATAACTCTTCTTTTCTTCGACGACTGACCACATCCATCACGGGACCCTGATAGTCCACGTTGACCTGACCGAAGTCCAAGTCAAAGTCTGAGATGCCACCCTGAGATGCCCTTTTCTTTGCAAGTTTGAGATTCCAGCCATCCTTAAAAGCAAAAATTAGCTTTTTTCCTGACATTTTCTCTATAGACCACAGAAAAAACATTGGTGCACTAAAATTTAGCAGGAACAAGAGCAAAACAAAACATTTATTAGATCAATCCCTAAACAACCCTATAAAATATATATATAT
>JXCR01146059.1:0-15158 GCA_002079205.1 Phalaenopsis hybrid cultivar
CTAAAAATAAAACAACAAATTACTGCCCAACCCCCAAACCGAATAGAACTCCATCAAATTTCCTAACAGCAAAAAATTAACCAAAGATGGTGCTTTTAATTCCCCCAACACAACAAATGAAGCAATCAAATAGGCTCAATCACAAAAAAGAAAGAACAGACGGAAGCCCCAAATTACATTTCTAACCAAAAAACACATGCTAGCTCCATCTTCAATACCATATTAGTAATAAAGGCCGGTTCACAGGATAAAAACCATGGAAAGAGCAGAAGCCCAAACAAGTCAATTTCGAAGTCGGAACCCACATAAAAAACCNTCCCCCAAACCGAATAGAACTCCATCAAATTTCATAACAGCAAAACTTAACCAAATATGGGGCTTTTAATTCCCCCAACACAACAAATGAAGCAATCAAATAGGCTCAATAACAAAAAAGAAAGAACAGACGGAAGCCCCAAATTACATTTCTAACCAAAAAACACATGATAGCTCCATCTTCAATACCATATTAGTAATAAAGGCCGGTTCCCAGGATAAAAACCATGGAAAGAGCAGAAGCCCAAACAAGTCAATTTCGAAGTCGGAACCCACATAAAAAACCTAATCAAAAAAAAAAAAAAAAGTGGATTGCCGCGCCTCAAAATTCTACAGAAAGCAAAGCGAAAGAATTAAACAAGAACATAACAAATCCAACAAACGATGATGGAAGATTATTTCACCTCAAAAATCTCGCCTCCTCCTCTGAATTTCCACGCAAAAATAGCTAAAAAAATGTTTTACGGTTAAACAAAAAACCACTTCAGCTTTCGTGGTTTTGAGGTCCTCTATCCCCGTTTTGGAAAGAGGATCGAGAAGGGAAAAAAAAAGATGAGAACTAAGAGAAAAAGACAAGGGAGAAAATAGAGATTTACTTTTCTTTTTTTTTCTTTTTTTTAATGACTATGTAATTTTTTAAATTAAAATTAAAATTTTGATAGAGGAATATTAAGGGAACAAATATTACATGTAATGGCCGCACGTTTGGATTGGTTCGGATGTGACAGCGAAATATTATGTGTACTTCAGATGTCTGGATGACGGATATGGATTTGAACATGTTATTATTGATTCACGTTGTCCTCAGAACATTTGTTTGTCTGGACATAATATTTTTTTCTCAAATAGACACATGAGAAGAACCTAGCCCTTGGATAAAAAGATGATATTATGGCAATTAAGAGTGCGATTTAGTATTTAATTAGTAGGGCTGTCAAGAAAGCTCGTCGTGCCAAAACAATTTGTGTTCAACTTATTATGTAGCTCTTGTTTGATTCTTTCATCAAGCAAGTAAGTCAAACATGAATAATTTTTTGAGCTCGATTTATAAATCAGTCGAACATGAATAAAGGTTTGTTCGTTCTTGTTCGGCTAATTGTGAATCGAAATAATCAAATAATCAAATAATCAAATATCAAATAATAATTATTATTTATATCATTTTTTTATTAATTTTTTAAAATATATTTAAAAGAATGAATATAAGAGATTTAAGAGATAAAAATGCAGCAAGTAAAATTTAGGTCTTAAATATATAAACAAATAGGAATTGGCTTGTATGTATTTAAAAGCCCAAAAGAAAAAAGCTGGGCTAAAGCTAATCTCATCACATTGTCCCACTCTTCTCTTATATTCAGGAGTTATATAGGTAAATACATAGGAACTTGCTGGTATGTGTGTAATAAGAACATTTGTGGGGAGGTTTCCTTGCGGCCTTGCACTATAGTTGTGTGGCCTACATGAGACTTATAGCTTTTGAGCTCCCATTCGAGTTGAACACGACCTTAATTGGAATTTGAGCTTGAATTAAGTTGAACACAAATATGTTATTCACGAATCATTTCAAACACAAGCAAAACACAAACAAAAATAAATTTTAGCATGCCAAAGACGAACAAGCCATTGACTCTCTCAAGCTCGGCCATTTAACCCCTAAGGATTAGTCGGTATAAATTTTGAAAAAAAAATGCTTGATCATTTAGATTGTCATAGAAGTCCAACCATTTAGAAGTTAATTTAATCACAATAGTAATACAGAAGTAGCTCTCTAAGTGCTTGTTACTAAAATAAAACAATCATGAAAAGACAGTTACACCTAATTATGAGTTTATTTAGATAGATTGCAGTTTTTATTGACTTTGATCATTATTTTTTTTTATATTTTAACTTAAAACCAAAGATCAGACTCAGACTCGAGCCTTGGTTTCAATTTTTCTCTAACGTCTACGTAGATTCAAATCATAATCTGTTTTGAAACTAAATTGAATCATGCACTCAGATCCTCCTATATCGTACAAAAAATTTATAAGCATATAAGTACTCTCATTAAAAATCATATAATCTCCAATCCACCAGAATAAGAGACGAAGGATATAAATATCTCAGCACGGACAAATGAGCAATTTGCCAAATTTTTATTCTTTTGGGTCTTGTTTGACCAAATATAATATATCGTTATTAGTTGGAAAAAGAGACAATATAGTCATCAATAAATAAGATATATGATAGGAAGGACCATGAAATATATAATTCAGGAAAATCATGCATTAATATAAATAGAGCTTTCTCTAATATATCATATTCAACATAAGTGTTAGTGTTGATCTTACAGTGAACCAACCGTCCAAAAGAAAGGAATGCGGTGGAGCAGAATCCCATATAAAGAGATTGTAATGCCCATCAAGTCGACCGAGATAAGTCAGACGAGTTATGCCATTTCAGCCAAAGCTGACTGAATTTAAAAGTTGATGAGAGAGTGGTTGATCGATGCCGACAGAGCAGTACATTCAGAAATCAATCATGAGGGTGTCCAAGTTTCTAAATCAAAGGGAGCCAACCCATAAGAGAGCTAGCCCAATGGGAAGGTCAGTTCTAGAATTATATTCAGACAACTCATAAATATCAAGACCTTTCGCTGGAGATGAGACATGGGTAAATAGTCAACTGATCTGAACCAACCGAGCTAGGTCAGCCAAGCCAAGTCAACAATGTTGAGCCGATCGAGCTAGAAAATTACCATATGATGAGTTTTTGCTTATAAAATACCAGAAAATATTAGAGAGTAAACCTCATCCAAATAGAGGCAAAATGTAATATTATTATTGCACTAAATCCTTGATACATAGAGGATGCATTTATTGAAGAGGGGTTCCACTATTTTTACTATTCATTTGAAAGATATAGCTCCATTATAGAAATGATATCTCTCCAACAATCTGTCCACTCTCTTCTCACGCTCTATACGTTTTGTGTGATTTGCAAATATTTTTTGGTTCAATACTTTGAAAAGTGTTGTCATCATGAATCATGTAACAAATAAGGAGAAGAGCAAACCAAGGAGAATAACCTCACAACAGGAAGATTAGAAACTACTTGAAGTGCACCTGGGAGTTTATAGCCTAGCATATCCAAGATATGAAGAATCAAAGGTTAGAAATTATTAGAGGCATGCAAACCTGACAGAGAGATCAACAATCTCTACTTGATGCTCTAAAATCAAATAGTAGAAGAGTCCTCTTGGTCTTTAAGAGAGAGGACAACACCCAATACCTCGATAGTGAAGTCGGCACCAATTGATTGCAACCAATTCAGGTGTATCGAAGCACCGCTCCAAGCAAAAAATGTTTTTTCCTGGTAAATCTCTAAAGTCGAGCCTCCAGATTGATCAAGATTCTGGCACTAAGCACAATTAGATCTAGTTGATCATGTCACTTCTTTTGATTCGATTGCATGTCTTCTCAGAAACAATGATGTGTTGAAATGTCTACTCTTTTTCACCACACTGAGAAATTCAACTCTTGGATGGTGTAACAGATTACTACAATGAGTAATCACTTCATTCACAAATTTCAAGTAGATGTTTGTCGCACGGTTCGTTGGCACTCGAAAATCCCAGAAAAGCTCGCAAGCTCTTCTACAGCTCTGCTAGGGACAGAGTGAGACTTTGTGCACTTCTATAGCTCTACAACTCGCAAGCTCTTCTACAGCTCACACACACTTTTAGAAAGAGATGTTAGAGGTTTGGGATTTAGAACCTATGGTTGCCCCTGCAGCCCTTGCATAGGGACTAAGGGAAGAACATTTAAGTTTTGTGTTAGGTTTGTAGTGATTGAAGAATCTAGTCTAGTTGATTAAGTTCACTAACAATCATATATCGACATAAGAATATAATTCTTTTCCAACCTCATTGAAAACATAACCAATTAACTATCTCACACTGAAGAGAATTGATAAGGAACCCTCACACTCCTACCCGATCTCGCTTTAAGGACTCACAACCACCCCCAAATAACCGGCTGACCGGCATAACTTATTAAAGAGGAAATAAAACTCAGTATTCTGAATAGTGGCAAGCTCGATTTTTGGAGCAACTGTCATCTACCCACAAAACCCCCAAGTTAATTCATCTAAGAGCCTCAATAGTCAAAAAGTTGAGTATATTTAAAATAATAACTACTTCAAGAAGGTAACTTAGATGAAAGTTGGAGCTTATCTCCGAGACCCAAAGAAGCAGTATGTGTATCATCGTTACTAAGATTACCACATGGAAGAGTGTCAACAACTTTGGAGTATAGCCAAATATTTGATTGAATCTGAGAAATTGAAGGAGAATATAGCTCCCAAAGCAAACACGCAATGATAGAGAAAAGCTCTGGTCGAAAGAATTACGAATGACCCAGCCCGAGCTCATGTAATCTGCATAGTAAGCGTAGTTCCCACCATCCTCGAAGGAAGTTAAATCAATTCGACTTATCCAATAAAGAGATCTATAAACAGTATCCCTACTGTCATAACTCAGTTTGCACCTCCTATTTCTTACCTACCACCTAAGAGAAACCCATATGATAAAGTTATCAGCATAACATCTGATCATCAATTTTCAACTTAGTATCATACTAATTAAAACCATGGGTTTAGTAAATATAATCTTCAAATCAGTGTTCTATAAGATAGGTTTGAGCATCTCCCATCTTTCAGCCATGCTAGGAACACTCTATAGGTTTTCCGGTGAGAGGAAGTAAACTCTACGAAACCTCTCTCTACAAATCACTCAGGGAGAAAATGAGAAGTAACTCACCACCATGACATACTTCAATGTGGTTGATTCACCACCTATGTTCAACATCATCTTCGATCAACCCTTACTCAAATCATTTTTAGTTATCACATCCACCTACCACATAGATGTGATGTCTTTTCGAGATGAATAAATGATCATTGTCCGAGGTGACCTGGAGTAGTCTTGCACTTGATACCTATGCTAAGTAACAATGTCGGCCAGAAACTCTCAAAATCAACACTTAGTGAGGGGGAGGTCTCGAGACTAGTGAGATCACCCATCAGATCTCAATGACCAAAAATGATGCTGATAAAATTTTATTAGTATGTAAAACTTTTGATACAGAACATAGGAGTGAACTAATCAATACTCTTCAAGACCACCGAGACATTTTGCTTGGTCAATCTCTGAGATGTATAGGATATTGATCGACATCGCTTGCTATCATTTGAACATCAACCCAACAGCCTGTCCCATGTAGCGAAAGATGTGAACATCTATAGTCACACTAGTCAGGAATATTTGAGAAGACATGCAAAAGCTGTTATAGCCCGACTATATTTGGGAGGTTTAATTCCTGAGATGGGTGTCCAACATGCTCATGGTCTAAAAGATGAATGACAAATGATGAATGTGGTTGAATGTTTTCAACTTCATCGACTTGAATATTGTCTATCCGAAAGATTGCTAACTCATGTTAAGAATCAACGCACTTGTAAATATGTTGATCAAGCATTCAGTCATGAGCTTCCTCGAAACCTTCTATGGCTACAACCAAATCAAGATGCATCCAACCTACATAGAGAATATTGTATTTATCACAATTGAGGTCATGTAGTACTATAATATAATGTCTTTTGGGCTAAAAAATGTTGGTGTGACTTAGCAGCGCATAATGTATGGAAATTTTTCTAAACAAAGAGAAAAAAAATATTATAGTGCATGTGATTGATTTACTATTAAAAAAAGATGCATAGGCAACATGTAAAGGACCTAAAAGAAACTTTCAAAGCCATAAGAAAAAGTAACATGAAGCTTACACTTAAGTGTACATTTGATGCATCAACAAAAAAATTCTTAGGAGACATCTTAATCTCAGAATGAATAAAAGCCAACCCAAAAAAATTTAAGCACTAATCCTCATGTCATCCCCTCAGAACATCGAGGAATTTAAGAAAATGATTGGTCAAATCTTAAGGCTAAGCCTTTTTAACTCCAATTTGGGTGATAAATAAGCCACTTTCTTCAAAATATTACGATAGAAGGAGAGTTTCATTTGATCAGATGAATGCGAGTATAAATTCAGGGAATAAAGGGATTCCTTAGCATCACCACCATTTCTCCAAAGATTAAAGCTGAACCAAGAACTCTCCCTCTACTTGAGAGTCAGACCTGAAGGTATTAGCTTAGTTTTAGTACGATAGAGCATGGAAAGCAGTTTTGGGTCTACTCTATCAGTTAATCCTCCGAGGAGCCGAGCTCAAGTATATGATCATAAAAATACTAACTTTTTTCTCTTGTCAAGGTCACATGCAAGCTCTGTACATATTTCTAACTACATCCGATCAGATTTATCAATGACCACCCACCGAAGCCATCCTCTGCAAACCAGAAAACTCCAGGCAAGGTCTCAAATGGGTGTGTGAAACTCAGTGAATATGATCTCTTCTATGTCCCAAGAAACAACATAAAAGCTAAATCCATAGCTGACTTCCTAGCTGACTTCACCAAATAGAGAGAATCTAATAATGATGTGACCCCTCAACATAATTATTGCATCTTCGTTCACCTCCATAGGTTGAGTTCTATTGTCAGATAAGTAAAATTGTGGTGTGTCAGGAAGTTGGGTAGTGCTCGACCCTTGATGATGTTGGTCATGTATGATCATCTTAGAAAGAGTAGAGTTGAACTTCACTTGATGCTCATACTATCGCTTGCACCGATCAATGTAATAATCAAAACATTGGACCATATTATGATGCCACCACTAAATAATCGTTATATCATTGTTCATGGTTTATAACCTCTCAAAAATCAAAGAGATGGAGGATGAAGGTTGAATTCAGGAGGGGATAGCTCTAGAAGAACTTTCTCTTCTTCATATGAAGTTTTCTCATAGAAGCTATAGCCACCTTGATTATGGTTGTAACATGATTTGACTGCTCAAATTTGATAAATAACATGTATAACTACAATTCTAATATCAAAATAAAGTTTTTTCCACTTTCTTCTTACAACCAAACCCTCTATCCTACCTCATGGTTAAAAAATTCTCTTTGAAGAATAAGTTTTTTATACCATGCAATTATTGTATGATGTTTTTGCCTTGATCCTAATGAATTTTTGGCATCAAAATATGTTAGGCTTTTCCCAACCTTAGTTTTGGGGATCGTAAAAATCAATTTGAGAAAGAGTGGAAGTAGATTCAATGAAAAATATGAAGAAAGGAAGGAACATGTGAAGAGATTGCATCTTAAGCCCTAGGAACCCATGCATCTCCTCTATTCTAGTTTCTACTTCATTTTAATGACTTGGTCATAAATATTTCACATGGAAAAATAATGAATCAGAGAGGGTGCTTATATGGAAAATTGAAGTAGTGTCATAGTTATGTACTAGGTGTGTTGTGGCGTTACAAAACAAAGAAGTCGGTGTTGCACTGCTTAGATGGTAGAGCACTCAACTACATTTACAATGTAATAATATGAAACCACATCAACACAAAAGGAAGTGCTATGGAATTTGGAGGTAGTGTTGTGGCATTGAGGTAACCTGGAGGATGTGTTGTAATGCTAGGGTTAGAGGCAAAAAAGCTTGATGCAGATTTCACAGAAAACAAACAAAAATTTTTCTGAGTCGCTCAAAGACATACATTTAAAACTAAAGTAAATAAAGAAAATAAAGTAACAATAAAATTACAAGGTAATGCTACCTCCTAAAAAATTTTTGTTTAATATCCTTAGTTTGACATAGTCAAATCATGCTTAAGGGTTTCTCCATAATCAAATTGCCTTCCTAATAATCAATTATCAATCTTATAATATTCACATTGACCTATAGAATTTGTTAAATCATTAAATTTCAATCTCAAATTTGAATTTTTTTTATTATATGTATACTTTATGTAAACACTTATTTAGTATTTCATGTAATTTGTCAATCTCATTTCTGCAATAATCTTTCAGGAGAAGTATAAGGAGTTTAATTGGATTATAAAACCTAAAAGTAATTTTTTGATCTTGTGCTCTGATAGTTAACTCCCATTTTTATAAATTGATATTTTCAATCCTTATTGTAAGAAAGAGTCTTTACACAATTAATGGGATTTCAACATCTTTCTCCATATCCACAACAATAAAATTCATGGGGAAGATGAATTTACCAACCTTAACTAAAACATCTACAATTATTTCTCTGGGACAAGTTAAAGATTGATTAACTAACTAAGGAGTAATAGCTATTGGTTGAACTTCTTTTAATCCTAATCTTTTAAACATTGATAAGGGAAAAAGATTGATACTAACTTCTAAATCACATAAAGCTCTTCTAAAAGAAATCTATCTCTTATAGTGTAAGGAATAGTAAAACCCAAATCCTTCGGTTTTTGGGGTAGCCTTCTTTGGATAGTGACACTGCAATCGTCACTTAGAGCTATAATTTTAAATACTCCTAGTTCTTATTTTTTATTTAAATTGTGTTTTATAAATTTAAAGTAGTTAATTATATGTTAAAGAGCTTCAATAAATGTTATGTTACTGATAAGCATCTTTAATACTTATAAGAACCAAGAGAATTATTGGTTCAATTTTTATTTTATTAATCTCTAAGGAAAAAGTGGTGTGGGTCTTTCTGAAGCTTTCCTAACATGTGGGCTTTCTTTCATAAAGTATAGTGTTGGCTTCTCGATAAGTTTATTAGGCTCAGTTTTTTTAATTTATATTTCTTTATGATTACCCCTTCTAACTCCTTTTCACTCCCAAGTTGGATTTACACTTTTCTACACTATGGTCCTTCAAATTTACCTCAGTATTGCTTAGTAACGTCAATTGGGGCCTGTGACTCAATGAGTTTGTTAACTGCTCTAATTTTTTTCAGTACGCTGATAGATGCAATTTGACTCAACATCTGATTTCTCATTCACAACACAATTTCTTCTAATAATAATTCTTTTTTTTTCTTTAAAATTTGAATTTGAAGTAAATCCATGTGGGTAATTAGGTCTCAAGTTAAAATTATTTTCTCATTTTTTTCTAGTTATCTAATGAACTCTGTCGGTTACAACCCCATTATTGATTTCTTATATTTTGGTTATTGTTTCAATTAAAATTTTGATGATCACTCCAACCAGAATTTTAATATTTGAAGTAGGGGTTATAGATATATTATTATAGCTTTTAATTACTCCACAAATAAAACACTAGGATCAATTAATTGTCCATAAGTATTTCTTTGATCTGTAGTGTCTTGGTGCATAATTCAAGCATAATATCTAATATCTTGGAAATTGTTGTAACATGTGCTGTCAAAATGAATAATGCTTATTGTTCATGAATGTTAGCTACTCTTCTAGGGTTGACTCTCTGACAAGGCTATTGAAAATTATTTGTAGTCATCTCCCTAATCAATGTATAGGCCTCCTCAAAAGGTTTTTATATTAATGACCCCCAACGATAGTATCTATAATAGGCCTTAACGATCCATCTTGCTCATTATTAAATATTTGTATAATCAATCAATTAGGTAGGGCATGATATGGACATTTCATAAGTAGCTCTTAATTCTTTTCCAAGCTTCATTTATTGATTCACTATCTATCTGGGTAAAAGAGGTAATATCGTTCTTCAATTTAGTAGTTTTAGAAGGTAGAGAGCATTTAGCTAAGAATTTATGTTCTAAGTCATTCTAAGTGGTTGTAGATCCTAATGCTAACGAATTAAGCCATATTGTAGCATTGTATCTAAGTTAAAACTAGAACAACCTAAGTCTCATAGTGTCATTTGAGACATTATTATACCTGAAGGGTGCACACAATTCTAAGAAAATGACTAAATGTAAAATTGGGTCTTCAGATATGAACCTCCAAATTAATTATTTTGGACCATCTAAATTATGATATGTTTCATTTTAAAAGTTTAAAAGTGTTAGCTTCTATGGTATGATTATGTATACTTTACTGAATCTCACCTATCGAAGGATTAACAAAGTCTCCATGTGTTCTAGGTCTGTCATTTTATCCTTGATTATTTGCTAATATTCAAACTTTTTTTTAGCTTTGCAAGTTTTCAAACATTTTTTTAGTGACTTTTTATACTTTAGGTCAAGCAATACTATTTCAATAGATCAAGTCTTATGGATACAACTTAACTAATGAGCACAACAATGAACAATAATATAACTAACACAATTAAGATAAAGAAAATGAAATAACTAAAATACAAAAAAATGAACAAAATAAAAGTCATAATATTCTTGGATTCATATAACTTTAAAAATTAATGCAAAAAATGTTAGAATACAAAATATAATAGTAAGGAAAACACTGTAATTTTTAAATGTAAACATCAAATTCTTCACTAATATTCTCATAATTTGAAAAATTTACGTTGTTCCTCGACAACAATTCCAAAAACTTAATATGTGTAGTAGTGACATACATATTAATCAAGTAAATATATATATCAATCAAGTAATACACAAATTATGAAAAGATATTATGAAAAATTATGTTAATTTTCAAATAGGTTAAAGTACTGGTTTACTACACTAAGTCTAGTTAAAAGTGATGAAATTTATAAAGGTTTTAAAGTGTCTAAATCCTAAACTTGCACAAGCAAAGTTTAACTAATTTGGGTTTTCTGATATGAAAATCACATCTCTTTGAAAATGATCATATAAATCCTTAATATTCTTCCAATAAATCTCACATACTTAATGTTAACCATAAGGAACAATTACTCTTTACTATATTTTTAGCTATAAGAAGCACTGGAGCCTCATATTACAATTAAGTTTTACTTAACCCTACAAAGTCTCACGAGAATCTTCATTCCCTGATGTGATTGCAATCTTATTACGGTAATATCCATATTTCACCTAGTAATTAGGTGTTAACTTACATGTTCTTCTAGCTTGCACTCAATAGTGCAAGAACACAATATTTTTTTAATTTTCCAAGTGACTAATTTGAAAGTAAACTAAATTTGGAAAGTTAACACACTAACATGCAATGAATTATATAATAGTCTAAGGGAAAGTTTATGGTATGAGAACGATTCATCTCACTATCAAATCAGTGAAACTTAAAAAATTTAGTTCTTACACATGCTTACAGAAAACACAATGAATTTCATTGAAAAAAAAAGTGCACAAACAAAGGTGAATTACAATTAAGATTAAAATCTTTTCACTCTTGGTCATTTGTCCTTGCTTCTCCACACACTTACAATCACTCAAGTAAATTCTCACAATGTGTCAAGAAATTCACTTCTCAAGAGAGAATGATCTCTCTCCAAGTGTCTCCTCCTTCTCTCTCTTATGCTCTAAATCTCTCCAAGTCAAAAAATATCTCATGTGATGTATTTTTGTTGCTTTTTTATGGTCTCCCATGAATTAACAGTCAGAAACTCACCAAATCCACCCTAAGTCAGTAGGGAGCATGGCGGCGCTGCAGAAGTGACGTTAGGTCTAGTTACTGGCATGGGTGTGACATTGTTAGCTTGGATCCCAGATTTTGTGTCTCTAGATTGTCGAATTAGGGCTTCAAGTGCTAGGATGCTTGGTACGGCAGCATTAAAATGCTAGAGGCATATACAATGATGCTTGGAACTTGGCACTTGGATGGCATATGCATTATTTTCTAGTTGAAACTTGATACTTTCAGGCACTGAGTTGCTAGCCATGGGTGCCTTCTTATGGTTTTTTCCCCTTTTGTGCTTCATGTGCTCTAAATTCTGAACTTTTTCCTATTTACTACAAATAACACTATAAATGCCCAAAAAGCATAAAAAATGATACATAAAAAGGTATAAAAACGCAAGAATACTTCATCACATTTTGTACACATCAGTACCCACACAATATAATGACTAGTTTGCTTCTATGCCCTCCATAAAAAAAAACCCAAAGTAGAAAAATTTTACCAGTATCTTCTTTTGAGACACAAACTTTTCTGATCACCTCACCAATCTTCAGCCCACTTCCTACTTCAGCATCTAGCTCCAATACTTCTCGATGCGCACTTCTAACTGCTGGCATATAGTAGGTGAATGACTGCTCTAGTTTAACCCAAATGATTATCACTTCTCTATCACATGGGATCTTCAATACAACATAGCGAGTAAAGACAACAACCTTGAAAATGTTGAGGAGCAGGCTACCGAAAATGGAATTGTAGTTGTTAGCGATTAAAAAATGATGAAGTTGGCTAGAGCGGTGAATTTCTTGTTATCTTCACCCCAAGTGATGGGTAAGGTTTGAATTTCTAGTATTCCTTCTTGCCAAAAGAGCCATAAAGTGGTCACGATGTAGTAGTTAGTCGTGAGGTTCCTAGGTCCCTTTATTCAAAAATGATTTAAGTAGGGATTGACGGAACTCCTTATATCGATAAGGATACTATCAATTTGGAAATTAGAAATCGATGTTGTAACACTACTACGCCCTTTTATGGCTCCCTTTGACAGGTAGGCTCCATGAAGATAACAGTTGATAGATGTGTGATTCGCCATTAAGATGATTTTATCATGCAAAGTTCTCATGAGTGAAGCCTTCAAGCTTGACCCTTGAAATGTTTTTTACTCTATCTACACTAAGAATCACAAGAATGATGATGTAATATAGATGTCTTGGGCATGAGTAGGTTCATTACAATCTTCTTGCTTAGGCTTTCCCTTGTCACTGGTTTATGGCCCCAGGTGCCATGAAGTCTTTTGTTCCTTGTTATTTCAAAAAAACATATTAAAAAATCCATTTAAGTGCTTACTATTTAATTTTTATTTAAAAAATAAATAATTAATCTTTTTTTATAATGAATATCGTAACTTGTTAGATTTGACTGATGAATAATATAAAAGATGTTTTCATGTGTTTGGTCTATGATTTTAAGTGACCCTTTTGATCATTTTATTAAGTTATTGCAAACAAATTATTTCTAATAATTTTATGTGTTTGTGCATGCACAAAAATTTTCTTTTTTAGTTTATATTTATTATAATTTTCTTTTGTCTTGCATACAAAAAAGTCATCATCCTCTAATTGAGAACAACCATTGTCCTTGTGGGTCACTTTTAAAATGAAATCAAATCATTACTTTTAAAATGAAAATCAAATCATTAAGGAATTCCTTAGCAAATAATAATAAAAATTTTATCTAGGTAGTATTGCTATGTAAACTACTTCCAGCACATTTTCTCATCTAAAAAACGTTATTAATTACTAAGCTACAACTACAAATTACAACATTTAGACTCATTCTAATAGATTTCCACTATTAAAGGAGAGATTTCATTAGCTAAATTATGCATGTTGATAATGAAAATTATGCCATTTAAGCTCATTCTAATGTTTTTTTCTCTATTAAAGGGGATATTTCGTAAGCTATATCATGCATGTTGATATTTGATGAGGTGGCATATAAGATCCATATTTTGGTTAGGTTTATCGATATTAAACCATGCATTGTGTGTGTTGTTGAACTTTTCAATTTTTCATCAACATATAATGGTGTTTAAGCTATATTAAATTCCTAAATTGTTTACTTGTTTTATGATATATAATTTGGCTATAAATAGAAATATAATAGTTAGATTAAGTTTGAGAATTTTAGATAATAATATACAAATATTTTTTTAAGCACCATAGAAGATGATAAAAGTATGAAAATCATAAAAGAAATTAGAATTCCCATTTGCAAGAAGAGTATATATAGTAAAGTGAAGGCAAAGAGCATACCTAGGTTAATATCTGATGGAAACTAAAGTGAGTTTAATGTGCACAGTTATATTTTTAGACTTTTTTGGTCCTTTATTCTATAGATTATCCACCCATTCATTCATATGACTCGACCATTGATGGGGTCTCACACACTGAATCTCAATTCACTTAAAGTTTGAGCCCCTAGTTCACACTAATTAAGATTATTGGGTCTTGGATTAAAGCACTTGGACTGCTTTCTTTTAGATTCCTAAAAGTATGGGACCTCTAGGAGATTACTCCCTTCCTATTTTATGCATTGAGTAACAAGATATGTGAACATTTATATATAAACTCCCACCCATGGTTCAAATAAGAAGCAATAAAAATACTTATTTTATTTTTTTCATATATTTTCTAACTTTTCTCTATCTTTCCATACTACTCATCAATTTGAACTTTGTATTTCATAATGTTGTATATATCTCTCCAATTGGTGCTACAACCATCGGCTCTTTGGAGATATCTGCCAATTGAATTTTAATTATAGTTCAGATTTTCATTACATAATTCCAATGTATATATAATGACATTATTATATACTAAACATTTGTGATTCTAATCTTTTGTTTTATTGATAACCTCATTTTATGCAATCTTTGTAAGTAATTCTTTATGTACATTAGTTAATTGGAAGATTTACATACAACCTCTCAATTTCTATGTATTTACATGTCTAACGCCAAAACTTTAATTTTTACATACATACCAGTCCACCTACGCATTAGAAGGTTCGTTTCATATTCTTAAAAGTTAAAATAGTGACATAAATTTTAATGTAACATGAATAATTCGGCTGTATAAATATAACAAGTAAATTTTAGGGGTTAGATTTGTAAATACATAAGAATTGATTGGTATGTCAGTAAATACCCCCAAACAATAAAAAGTTAAAAAGTGAACGATCCACAATTCTTATTCAATGCGTGACATGTTGGCACAAATTTGGTTTGTTAACGCTATATGGGCCTTGCAATAATTATTTGGTATATAAAGCCATAGCGACCGACTTAAATCTTTTAATTGAATCTCCCGGCCTCTAATTGTATTCCGCTTTAGCCCAACAATAACGGCCCATATATATGTAGTTAGTCGT